>JAPYYS010000956.1:0-42563 GCA_030522525.1 Campopleginae sp. 14b
GTGGAGGAAAAAAGTACAAAGAAGTAATATAAAGGGGAGAATAAAAATAAAAAAAATAAAAATTAAAAAGAAAATAAAAAAAAAAAAAAAAAAAAAAAAAAAACACACACATTTTCGCTAACCACGTATCCATTACCGGATGCGATCTCAGCTTTTTTTCGGATTCAATCAGTCTTGTGGCCTTGCCCTCGCTCTTTCAGCGCTTCCTCTCGTCCTTCGCTGCCCAACCATGGTTATCATTACTTTACCGGGCCAACACAGCTCTCAGAATTCTCACTTTTTTCGTTCTCCAAACTTTTTGCTACTTTACAAGAATAAGAAAACAATTTGTTCCAACTTTAACGTGAAAAATCATTCGGAGTCATTCCCCTCAGCATTATTGCAGGGACATCCCATGAGACAATCATTTTCCAACGTGAAAGTTGTTTCCATGTAATTTATTGTTTTCGCGAGTTCATGTCGCACGCTAAAAACATTTAAAAATCGTATCAGAGCTCGTAGAAAAGTTGGCGGTTTTATTCTCGTGAATTCGAATGCCAGCCAATGTCCAGATTTTAATAAAAATCAAATCATATATTAACTGGAACGTACTCGATGATGTGCGACGTCAATGGTCAGGTGATACTAGCGGGAGCCTGCACCGCAAGCAAATAGCGGTCTTTTAATTTCCAGCGGTATATCCGCGTGTGTCATTTTGTCGAATGAGCGACATTCCATAAACTAAATAAAGCGTTGTTATAATGTTATGCAAGAATCGAATGTTTCCTGAATAATTATTTACGGTTATCCTCAGCCAGCGATAAAATGGCAACGCATATATTTTGCGAATTTGAATCGGGAGAATAAGTAAATACACCGGGCGAGAGTATATACGCGAATATCTGCATCGCGTTCGTATATAGGCAGATGAATGGATGCTCGCGCATATAGCCGTGTACGCGCGATATATTCGTAGTGTAGAACGCGCTCGCTGCGAAAATGACAGAAGAGTGGAAGGGGCATCGGCGATGTGAAATTTCCATAATCGGGCTGGAGGGGTGGCTGCTGCTGCTTTCTATTTTTCGGTGCAATTTCACGGGGTGGACCGTCGGGCGGTGGACCCGTGCGAGCATTCGTACCATCTAAATTGGGCAGAGAAACGGAGCAAGAAATGCAGCACGAAAGTAAAATGGCCGCGGTTGGTGTTCGACTAGCTCGACGCTCGGTCTACCCCGCGTTTACAGCGTCGTCGCGAGCAGAACTTGCACCAAAAAGTAATGCGCCCAGAAATCGTCGAATCTCTCAGTGGAAAAGCAAGTTTCCGTCACAAAATGTGCGGCGGCGAGGATCGGGCATGCTTGCGCCGCATTGTTCCTTCCCCGAAGGCACCCGGAGTGATTTTCATCACCGACGATTGTTCCTTCCTTAGCAAAGTTGGCCTACCCAGCTATTAACCTACGTTCTCTAGATATATATGTATACGAATCGACTGGTACGAGACTAAAACTCTCGTAACGCGAAAGCTCTGTCTTTCGAGTTACGTTACTTACGCCCTTGAGTTATTCAACAGCTGACGTATGTGAACGCGTATATACTTGACCAACTTGTGGAAACGTCGTTTTCTCCTCACAGTTGCTCGAACCCGGTAAAACGACGATTTTTCTTCCATTCGACGCGAAACACGAGCCTCTCGCGCTTCTGGCCTCTTTCGCCTTCGCCCTTACTCGTACGGAACGTTCCTTACTCGCTCAATGCTTCTCAATTACCCAGCCTTATATACAGTGATAATGCCGCGAGCTACCTAACCGTATCCAGAGTTACAGATCGTTAATTCTTGTTCGACAAAACTCCGCGAAAACTTAACTCCGAAGAAAACTCCGATCCATCGAGTACAATTCATTTTTCTTATTTCCTTTTGCACTTCGCTCGAGTAGACTACGCTCCGCGAATTCCAAATTTTCCGTCTGACCGTTGCCTCCAATTTCGAGATTACATATCGTCCGATAAAGAAAATATAAGATCGATAGACTCTTCTCCGCGATCTTATTTCCTTCTGAATTTCCGACCAATCACATTTAGATACTTGGTAGAGGAGTAAATTACTCACTGAATTCCAGTTAGTTCGAAACCGAGGATCGAAACTGACAGATAACTGCTGCTGGGAACTCGTCGATTGATAGTGAAGCCGGGCGCCCGGTACCAATTTCGTCCGCAAAGGAACTGACAATTAATGCCGAAGCTCGCACGGGAGCATGCCCTTAATATAATGGATAATCGGACTCCAGCAAGAAGCTCGACACACGGAGAGTATAGCCGCATCTAATAAATCCCGCGAGTTGTTTTTAAATCAATTAATTTTTCACGCGTGTCTCGCGTTCTAAATATATGTGTATTTGGATAATAAAGTACACGTAATTGATGAGCCTCCGCATGGGGAGAATAAGATATACGAGATGTACCAGGAAACGTCGAATGGTACGCCGCGACGAGGTAGAACATAGAGAAGCGTAATAACGATCGACCGGTACGCGCGGCGGCACCGGCGGCGGCGACGAGAGAAGCGGGCACACGCAAACGGCCTGGCGTTTCACCACCAGGCACCATCCGGCGAGCAACCCTTGCAACTACGCGATTTGGCGCTATTGAATCATGACGTGTATCTTCCCTCATGCATACACCCCCTTCGGGCTACTCTCCTTTACTGGTTATGTTACTACAAGCGGTCAATGTCCGTCCATCTCTCTCTCTCTCCGTCTCTCTCGCTTCCTCTTTAACTCTGTCTCACTTAACCCACAAACAGCCGGGCAACGTTCCAGATCTTTGCTCCCTCCTCCCTCCCCATACAGGATGCAACTTTAAATTATATACATTCTTGTCTATACATTATGTGCTCATGTATATCATCCTGATAAATTATTATCGAGCTACTCGTGACAACGATCGCCAACTATAAAAACAAACTACGGACAGGCTTTCTTCTCGCACAAGTAGACGTTTGAATCTCGTAACAATTGTTACGATACAGCAGCACTGGCACACACTTACGTCCAAAGTAGCTCTTTGACATCAGCCGCATTCTATGCGCACAACCTGCCGCTCTATAGCCCACTTTTCTTCCTACTGTAGTCAATTCTTTCACAAAAGATTCTCCTTATTTATTCATAAACGATTGTTGAGCTACAACTCTGCTCCCTTGCTCCAAGCGACTGCAATAGAAACGTCCAAGGATTATACGAGTTGCAACTATTTCCAAACATAGCCATGCAATTTTACTGAGCACTCCACTCTCCGCGGATTGTCTCCATCCGCTTGTCAGCAGGACACAGCAAAAAAAAGTTAAATTTCATGAATTGCTACCGACTGAACCAAACGATCGCATTGACGAAGATATTAGAAACCGAACGATCACCAATTAGTTCGGAAAATATGAAACTCGACCAACTGGGACACCGTCCCATTCTCCATTCGGGCCGACAATACCTCCTCGATAAAACTTAACTTACGTGGGCTGTCATGCAGGAAAATGAACTTTCACAAGATTTATCGAGTATCGTCGAACATTGTACAATATAAGCTTGTAATTCCTTTGCCGGGCTCAATGAACTTGGCTCCAAGTTGCTTCGAGTCACCAAGACGATTTCAAACTTCCAAAATGTAATTTGAACGGTCTGTGAGCGTGTATGAGTCTATCGAATCGTATTGCCGGAGCAAAATTAAAACTCGATACTCTGAAGTGATCACATCGATCACAAATCGATGTACGTACGGCTTAGTACGTTTTCCCTTTTAATTTTCATTTTAAACGCGATAGATCAATTTCAAAAGCAAAAACCCGATTTCATGTCATAATTGTTCGAGTAACGCGCCTCGAATTAATCGAACGATATATTTATGATGACTTTCCGTTCATAATATCGACGGATATTTTCTCAAACGTCCCGAATCGGAAAACCAAATTTTCCGTTTATCAATTTCGATATGTTGGTCAGAATGAAATGCAGTAGATATTGGTTACGGTTATTTAATGATCATTTATTTGCAACGTAATTGCATTATGTATTACAATATCGATGGATTCGTTGATTAGTTTGAATTACTAATTGAATAAATGACACCGTTTCGTTAGCAACCTGTATACCTAATTATTGCTAAATAATCATTTCGATATATTTCAATTTTATTTACAATATTTCGTATCGAATATTGTGCAGAAAAATGGGTAAAAAAATGGAGTTTGCACATCGTTTCCGTTGATTTTTCAATTTTCCAAAAATTCTATATGCACTATATGCTATCTTTGTCGCGGATATCTGACGATGGAACAACGAAAAGCTTCCTGACCGGACTTCCTGCGTATAAAAAAAAACTCAAATATGTGCGACTCGCGCTCCGTTGCACTCGGATAACGCACTTAATAGATACACTCATACATGGAGAATTTTTCGAGGAATCAGTCATTCGTGGAACTGTCAATTTTTCCATTTGCTTCGCGGTTCTGCGTGGTGTGCTGGTCCTGATATGAAAAAATAAATCATCCGCATATGATACTTTTCCATAAATTTGTTGAAATATATATTTTTTTCAATAAAAATGGCTCCGAGATGAATGAAAGACTGAAAAATTACGAAGTAAAGTCATCGATTGGAATGGAAAATAGTGTGGAACGTCAAGCTCAAAGAAAAACTGAAGGGAAAGTGCGCATGTTGCGGGTAGAAAAATAATAAGTCGACTGAGATTTTGTTGATCCCTCGCCTCTCATATAGCACTTTTACCTTCAAAGCTAAGGGCACTCTGACCTCCTGACCGCATTTTTTAATTTTTCACACTTTAGGGATCTTTATTAAAAATGTGCGCTTCTTTGTGATCCTTTCGCAAAGCTTTTTATTAGCTCTCGATCTCAGAGATACACGCGCGAGACTGAGCAAAGTCAAGCCGCAAGCGTCTCGCCTGCTGCCCCCTACATGTAAACGGCAGTTGTAAAAAAAAAAACTGACTTCCGACAAGACGTTGGATGAAAGTGGAAAAGTCGAGGATTTATTCGCGCAGATTTTTTTTACGAACGAACCTTCTCGAGCCATTCTTATTTTTAGGTTGACGACCACGAATTCAAAATAATGCGAAAAAAAAACGCCCGGACGGTTGAAAAATGATCATTCAATTATAAAAAACGACAAGGTCAAGGATCTGATCATTTGGCATGATAGGACTATCATATGTAAAGCAAAATGAGAGAAAACGTTTAACACTGCTGGATATGTATGATTAATACACATATATGGGCACACATGCACAGAGATCAGATGAAAATGCGATGTGTGGCCGTATTAATACGTACGAAGCCCCAGAGCTCGCGACCATTTATCACACGGACCTCGCAGTCTGCAAATCACTCTCACCTGCAGAGGCGACCGAGAAAGCAGTGGTGGCGGGACAGCCAAAGCGATATAGCTCTTCAATGGCCCCTGGTTCGGGCTTGGGGCGGGCAAACGATAAATTCGATTACGTTTTCGCTTACCGCACGCCAATTTTTTTTTACTCTCGAGCTCGCTTACTCTTTCTCTTTCTATCTTCTCTCTCTCCCTCTCTCCGTGCTCGCAGTTTTCCACTTGTGCCCTGATCCCACGATTTTGATGACGCAAACCTCCATTCTTTATTATTTATCGATTCAATCATCTAAATCACTAATTAACAGACGTATATATTCGAGCCGATCTCCCTCTGTTCGATTTGCCCTATTTCTCATCGTCAACCTTTACCATTAGTCGATTTTGCCTGTTTGAAATAACAAAATCATTCCAGATTCCGGCCTTTTGTTTGGGCCGAGTCCGCCGTGTGCCGGGCAAAGAAAACGCGAAAAGCGCGCGGGGCTTTCTTTCCACATCCGCTTTTTGCAGAACACCGGATGCAAACAGGCCCTGGTACTGATTTCGATCCAGTCAATGATCCCTCAAATCTTCTTTCCCTTGTGCCGCTTCTCTCTTTTCACGCGGCCATACTTTTATTTCATTTTTCACGACATTAATGAGAAAACGAAAAGCATACAGTTGGAATCGATGATTGATCGGCAAAGTCGATTAAATGAGCATGAAAAATAAATGGCAACTGCTCTCTTTACGATGATATCGTAGTGACCGGAAGATTTCCTCGAGTCACCAATTTGTCGAGTATACAAATGGGATATACGCTTACTTGTGTGTCTATATATATACAAGTATATATGTACGTCGCTGGGAAAGTTTCAACACCAGTTGAATCCTCGGATTTGTCGAGTGGTCCTCGGTTTCCGGTGTGTATATTGTTAAACCAAAAGAGAAGAGTCAGAACCTCAATTAAACTCTCGATCTCTCATCGCGAGCATCTGCATTGGATTGAGTCTGCGAAAATCCTGGGCCGAGGCAGATTCTCCTGCTTCTCTCACTTTGCCTCTCTGCTCGATCTCTCCCGCTCGCACACTGTCAGTGGAATAGAATCGAGGCGGCGGGATATCATCCGATTTGCATAAAGGAGTAATTCAATGTACAAGTCTACGAGGCAAACGACCCTGGGCCAAAAAGGACCAGAACCACCAACGAACGAGAAAGGCTTATTTATTTTTCTCGCTTGTAAATATAAAATCGCTCAAATATATCCATACCGATAAATATCATTTCATTCGGCCACCGCTCCATATTGTCGGCTCCGAAATTCACTCTCATTATCATGTATTATAATAATAAGTAGAAAATGATACAATAAGCTCAGCAATTAACCAGCTGGTCAACATTTTTTCAAATAAACGTGCGTTTTTGGATGCATGGAACGTGCAAGTCCATATTGGGTCAATCTGACCCACGGCCTCGTTAAAATCGTTGAATCGCGGTGAATATGCAATTTTTGCTTGAGTCTGCTGTTGACCGACGTTTTTTATACTAAATTATCCATATTTCATGACCGGAAATTTATTTTCTGACGAAAATTAAATACGCGAAAACATTGATTGCCATTAAATACCACGGAATGAGCGACGAAGAATATAGTTGGGATCAAAACGACCCAAGAGTATTCTCGAAGGGTTAATTAATGAATGATAAATAGCGAATCATGGAAATCAACTCGAGCTTTCAAAGAAAGAATCTGCTGTAGAATTTTTTTATTCGATCATTGTATTTCCAGGTTTTAGGGAGAAAAAAAAATGTGGACGCGTAAGGAATTGATATCTCAGAATCAGCATGAACAATTGGGCTGAAGAGACGGCGAGTTACTTGATGTGACATTACGAAATGAATGTCACAGACTTGTCGTATAAAAAGGGGAATAAGAGTCCGTAGCAAACGAGAATTAAAGGATAATCCAACGAGTAGATTATTGGACGTCGAGTTGCGGTCCACCGTTTAGGAGTCTGTTGGGTAGACGGCGGTGAGGCCGCAGCGGGACCTCAAAGTCATGTCGCGGATGAAAACGGCGTTCCGGAGCAGAGAGATGATAAACCAAAAAGAAAAAGGGAGGCTACGAGAGAAATAAAAAAACAAAAAACGTGTCTCACGCATGTGCATCCACGTGGATATACTTGCATAGAATAAAATTCCGACGCACACAGAGAGAGCTGCATGGAGATAGGGCTGGTTGGTGTGGTAAAAAAAACGGGAAGACACAAAGCTTGACAAGGGAATGAACGAGCCAGCAATGAGCTCACACTGTCACGATGAATCGAGTTTCAAAAGACCTTCCAGGTCATGTTCTCCGTGCGAAATGAGCACTGTTCGGGGGTGGCGTCGACATATTGTATATACGTCTACGGCGTATATACATGTTCTCCTTGTGTATCCCCGCGTACGTATATGAGCAAATGCTGCCAAAAGGGAGAGAAAATGAGGGGAAGAGCGCATGGAAGAAAGGAAAACGTAGCAGCAACGACCGAGAGAGACCGTACGCATCAGTCTCATTCTACCTGGCTCCTCTTGTGTTCTTCCTTGCGCGCCTCCTTTCGTTCCCCTTCTCTCAGCCTGCATGTATGCACTCCCCTGTTGCTCGGGAGTGCCGTATGGCGCGTCTCAACTTATTACAAACCCAGGCACACCCACCCAGCCCCGCACACACGCACACACGAGGCTTCTCTCTGTGAGATATTATGCTTTACCAGAAATGAGTTTCCGTATGCATATGCGGTCGTCCAGGTGTACCCTCGTATTTCTTGCCCAGTGCACCAAGTATTTGTACAGAACCTACTTTAGTCTTGTTCTCGCCCTCTCGCGCGATCCATCCGACATCCTGACACTTGGAGCACGAATCTTTTCATGTCTACCTCAATATATATGTATATATCTATGCACAAGAAATGCGTATATAAATCCTTGGATTATTTGGGATTCTAGACTTGGCAGAAAAAACACTCGAGCTTCAAGTTTCACGCGGTGCTACTCTCCAAGAGATTACTTTCCACCTTACAAACACGTTATACCCTCTTTTTGCATCCCAAGTCTAACGCTATTTCGTTAGCTAAAACATCCTGTATAACTCACCGATCTTAACCTATTACACTTCGCTCGATTGCAACCGCAGGATTCCAGCAAAAGCAACGAGATCCGACTATTCCTCCCGTGGAAGAAAAATTTCATACGAAATAAACCACAGCTGAGAGACCAATTTTGTTCTCTTTTCAGAATTTCCGTTCAACTCAATGATGAGAAGTTACGTTTCTGGATAGACGACGAAACACCGAATGGACAAATTAATTGGATGAAAAGTGTTGCCAGCAGGAATGTGCAATGTGCGCATACACGCACGTGCAAGGATCTGGGTCTATGTATAGGAATATTTGTGGAAGGCTGTACAATTCCTAGCAAGGGACGTCGTGAAAGTAGTTTTGCTTTTCTCTACGAGTTCGCGATGAATAAGACATGCTCTCGGCCTCGATTTTTCTCGACGGCTCGTTTCTTAAAACCTCCAAGATGGCCTGGCGCGTCTGCGTCCGAATCTTATCGCTGGCGAAGCTTCTTCTTCATGGCGAACATTTACCCGCTACATCCTTCACACTGGCACACTCAGTCGCCATAGTAAATAGCCGTATACGAGCCATCCGGTAAATATCAGGCTCCACGTCGAAAACTACGAGAGTCTTGTCTTCGTTTTTCTAATACTCATCAAATCAATTTGTACATCCGTGCAAGAATCTTTAAGATAACACTTGTGTCGTTGACTGAATATTTTATCGATATTATTCATTCATCAACATTATTAGGTTCTGGTCAATTTAAAAAATCATGAAAATTTTCGTACCTAGTTTCTCTTGAGAGCCTAAAGAAATATCTTTCCATTTTCCTTACCAAATACTGGGGGTATAAATCTGCTTAAGATTTGTCCAAGACAAAACGGAATTTCGATGCAAACTATTCAACATCATCAATTATGATGGGTTATTATAATGGGTCGTCCGATGTTTTAAGTAAATGAAAAAAATGCATGTTCTCGATCTTGAAATTTTGGCTGAAATTAGCCATGCATAACGGTATGTACGCATCAAGTACAGTTGCTCATCTACTCTCCTGTCGCTTTATTTCTGGCTCTCGGGAAGGCACATACGCGGCATTAACTCTGCTGCACCCAAGAGGTTGACGACGAGTGTCCAGTCGAGCAGAAACCCAGACGTATACTCTTTAGTACAGTTCAAACCCGGACTTTCCTTTTCTCTCCTTCATCTCTTCTGTCTTTCCTTCGTTTTATATTCTGCACTATCTTCTCTGCATCTTTTCTTCCTGCCTCTGCTCCTTACTCTGCCCCGCATTCGTTCCAATGTTTTCCTCTTTTTCTATACCACAAAGTTCTCCAGAGCCTCGAGCAATATCCTTGCTCTTGCTTCTCATGACTCGATTCAAAGCCACCCGCCTCGGTGACGAAAAAAAAACTTATTGCCCTCTCAGCGACAAAGCCTCGATATATCGATGCTTTGTTTTTCTAAATCAAGAGATTGTGAAAAAATGCTAAAATTTAATAGGCATGTATACGTAGAACGTAAGAAAAAAATGTATCAGTCGTATCATTGCCATTGAGACTTTTTCTCACATATTCGTTAGTAATAAAGTCGCAACGAGTCAAAACTTTTGCACCGATATAAAAGTTCTTCAAGTCCTTTTTCAATCATTTTCACTCGCCATTTTGACCCGGAGAATACTTCCTTTTCCAATATTCCGGTACTGCCGTGCTAACGCAGTGCTAAAGAAAAGCTTAAACCAAGCCGGCACTCTTGCGTGGCTTATCGGATCGGTACACCCGCGTGGTGACCGGGTAACGCTTTTTCCACTCCTCTTGTCCCTGCCTCGATAAAATATATCGACTAGTACCAGGGCCATTAGAAAAATATTTTCTGAATAAATCAAATAAATGTCTTCCGCACGAGCTTAAACGCACCAACTCCAAAACGCCCTGGATTTTCCAGGTTAACGTGTTACATTTTTATCGCGAAGCCTCCTCGTTATTCGCAATAAAAATTTTCCAATACTCAAACGAATAAATAAATAAAAACCCACGGTATTTGCGAAACTTTAGTCGCTATCGAAAAGCGAAATTGAAAATTCATGAATCGAGCATTTTTCATTCTTTATATAATCGTAAATTCATTGGGATGTGAACTTTGGGGGACGGTAAAAATTGAAAAAAAGTCTAGGGGTTGCGACGTGTGAATAGAGATAAATTATGAAGGAACAAACGCCTGCTAAAATGACATCCTTTCATACAAATTGAGGCGTTACCGGGCGTGCAAATTTCACAAAATCCTACGATAAATCGAAACATTGGATGGACAATTTTTTTTCTCACGCGCGTTCACCTCGATTTCGGACAATGGTAGCTTGAACGTGTGCGAGCGTCGCGAAACGAGATATATTCTATAGCTCGGGTGATCGTTAAGAACATCGAGTCGCATAGGATGTACGCGAGAGACGAAAGAAAAAAATTAACAAAATTGCCTCGACCTGCTCGCTTCGTTTCCGCCTTCAATCGTCTCCAGGCTTTCTCATTCAATAGACGGAAAAGCGTCAACGAAATTTCGAGTTAACCAGTATTTGTACTGCACGTACCTTCCATGGCCGTTGAATGAAAAAAAAAAAAAAAAAAAAAAATTAAATAATCTTTCTTGAAACCTCGTCACAAAATTTCATCAACTTTTTTCCACTGCCTGTCATATATAGTAGTAGTCTATTCTATCAGTGATTGTTGTCCCGAATAATGGGCTCTCCTACGTACATATGCAAATATTGATGGACAGGGCGATTGCGTAATTTACGCTATAGACTTATAATATCTTCCGAAAATAACGAGCGTGCCCACATGAGTTTCCCGCGGTCCAAAGCGTTTTCCAAAAGTGCTGTTTCATCGCATTATCGTAGAAGCAGATTGTTCCAAAAATTTCTGTGTCAATCTCTCACCTCTGATACAATCCTAGCATACGGTTTGTATATTTAACGATTTCACGTGTCGAATGAATTTCTATCAAAAATTCCATTTCTTTCATCCTGTGAAAAAATCATTTTTCATAAAATCTCCTGACCGATCTCGAAGCTTTTTCAAAATCGCTGGATTTTGGTCAGACTCGCCGACCTCAAGGTGGAGGATCAGTCACGTAACCTCGCCTCGAACTTTCGAAATAAAAATTCTTCACCGTCGATTGACTAATAAAAAAAAAAGGCTCCGTCAGCGGACGCGGAAAAATGGCAAAAATAGGCGGATCTTTAATTACTGGCACGGCGAGAAGGTCGAGCCAAACATTTGGCACCATTAAAAAAATTTTAAAAAACACACATTTTCTTTGTCTATCGGGTGCGAACGAAATTGAAGTAAATTCTTGCAGGAAGCCAACTAAAAGCAGCAAATATAATATTTTCGGTTTTTTCATTATATTTTTAGAAGCGAAAGCGCGGATAATGGGGCTGCCTGACATCTACGTGAAAACGGGTAGCGGTTTGACACTGACGTGTCTCATGTCTCAGGGTCCGCACGATCTCGGTACAGTGGGCTGGTATCGCGAAAATGAGCCTCTCGACACATCGCCGCGATCGGAGAACGACATTGACAGCGAACCCCGTATCAAAGTCGAGACGGAATGGAGCGAGGCGCTAACGTCAAGGTTCGTTAGATTTTTGCATACGAAATTTCAATCCTCGCGCCTCAACATCCTGTTACGCATATAAAATATCCACAAAAATTCGGTACATCGTAAACAAGATATAATGTCCCTTCCACATCTGTTCGCTCAAACTCTCACCTCTTATTTTTTGCCAGATTAAGGATTAAATATGCTAAGCTCAGCGACTCGGGCAACTACAGTTGCCGACCGACCGTCGCGGAAATGGCAACGGTGAAGGTCCACGTAATAAATGGTAAGTTGCTCCATATTTTATTTTGGTCATTGCGTTCCATCACTTTAACCTGCTCCAAGTTCCAAGAGGTAGCTCTATTGTTTTACCAACTTTTTGACTATCTTTTCAACTTGAACTCAAATTTCCCCAGCAGGCTCACATAAGCCTGCATTAAAAACTAAAATAATGAGCCCAAGTTGAAGAGTTTCCGTTGAATTTTGCCAGGGACGTGAATTTTTCAATATTGGGGTCATTTATGACCCCAGGTTACCGGAATAGGTAAGAAAAAAAAAAGGTTACCCTTTTTGGGTTAAATTGAATAAACCCTTACCTCACTCTACCCACAACTTTATCGCCGGTTGAGCATACAACTAATTGGCTGAGTTATTTGAAGGTTAGTCTAGTCTACAGATTAACATGGTCGGTATGGCCACGTCCTCCCCGAGGTTCACCGCGCGGTACGTTTATCGCATTGCTCCGCAAGCTCTTACTCGTACGAGCCGCGGATGGTTCAAGATCTCGTTAAGGATTTAAATGCAAAGCACGAGCAACTCTCGTTCCTCTTTCTTCCACCGAGATCTCTGCTGCTCCTAGCAAAGGACAAAAAAATGCATACGGAAAGAGGAAAAGTGTGTGCGAGCAAGAAAACAGTGGATTTACCATTCTCATTGCAAAGAGTCTTTACTGTGCATGGACCATAGTTAACCTGTACAGCGTAGTGCATTATATTCGAGCTATGCATATACAAGCTCATTTTCCGTATAATTTACAACATGGCAGAAAAGCGCGTACCAGTTGAAAAAGGAAAATTCAATGGAATTTTCAATTAAAAGCTCGTTCCCAGTAGTTTATAAATATTTTCATGACGAACTAATTCTACCGAAGTGAAAAACGAGAAAATTTAATTCCAAATGTGGAATATTTTCCAAAATAAGATAATATTTATAAAATAATATAATAATAATACAATAATATAATAATAATGCAAGGACAGGGGGTCCGGGGTCCGCAAGCCCCCGGCAGGGTGCAGGAATGGGGCCCGCCCTGGGAGGTTGGGGGGTGAAGCTCCCTCTAAAGAAACAATATAGTTTTTGAGAGTATATTTTTTTCGAAAGTACCAACTTCCGAAAAAATCGGTTGTATTGAAAAGTGAAAAATTCTGAAAACGTGCGACGACAATGTTTATGATGCTCGTGCGAGATTGACCGAGTTTTCCATGAGTTCTCGAAACAGTCAAATAGTTTTAATTTGCATTGTTCGTAGTACGTCGAGGGTTTGAGCCAAAGGGTAAAAACAGCTATAAGAGAGAAGCCTTCATCAAAACGGTCTTACGGATCACGAGAGATGGTGAATAGGAGAAATTAGAGGAAGATCGGGATGAAGATGAGGCCTGCTCTGTAAATTGCGGACTAGTTACGTACGATAGAAACATACAAGAGGAGTTAACTGTTCGGCCTTTTTAGAGTCAGCTGTTGCAAAATGAGAGGAGGAGGAACTATTTCTTTTTTTTCTTCCTTTTTTTGTTTTTTTGTTTTGTTTTTTGTTTCATACGTCTTTGTAATAACGAAATGCTGCTGAATTTCGTAACAACACAGATTTCCCCTGAAAAATCTTTTTTTTCACAACTTTGAATTGAAACTTTGGAAACTGATTTATATTTACGTTTTTAATTGTCTACCAGACACAATTGTGTCAAATGCATCCAGACTTTCATCATCAAGCTTCGACACATTTCGTTTTTTCTTCCATTCCCACAACTCGTTGTACAAATGCATTTAACGAACTGAATTTCCAAAACTTCTACACGCTATGCAATTTATATATAGATATGTATTAGTGTGCGTGTGTGTGTGTGTCGTTGTTATCGGATGATATAAATGGCCTTTTTGTGCAAAACGTTTGCAGAAGCATTTAACGATTACGTGATTCGGAGCCATTATCTGCGAACGATACGCACGAATAACACGAATGGAATCTGGGCACGCTAAGCTGTAATAGTTAAAAAAAAATTGCCTTTTTTCATTATTTTCTATCTCGGAAAATCTACTGCAGCATTCGGACCTGCATTGAGTCTTTCGATATCTCATAATTATGGGGAAAAAGAACGGAGGTTCGTGAATAAAAAATAATGGTCAGGAGACGAATTCTAACTGGCCGAAAAATAGCTCATTCGTCTGGAAGTTGCTCTCAAATTATCCGACTCGTAGCGAACTTTCGTGGTAACCCACGGTTATTTCAAAGAATATTTAGTGCGGTGAGACTGATACGCGATTGAAATTGCGAATGATGGAGGACACTATTGCGGAATTATGTATTTATTGATTAATCGGTTGCTCAGTAGCATTTTCGTATCGCGTTGATCCTTTCTCGTTGGTAAAGTCAGAGCGTGAAAAATTCTATTCATTCAAAGTCAAAGACAGGCACGTAATTCAAACACGGATGCGTAGATACAACCTGCCACAGTGGATCAATGGGCGAAAGCGAAAGTGAGAGGCAGAAGGTGAGTGAGAGGCAGCCAGCAGAGGCATTGAGAAAAAAACTCATAGCTCACTGCAGCCCGACTGGATGCGGATTAATTGGCACTCACCGAACTCGTTTTGCACGATCAATTAGCTCGGCTTGTTGTGCAAGAATGAAAGTACGATTCAATTTGTAAATTGATTTTTAAATTCGTAGGTACACGCGAGCATTGAAGGATTTTCATTTTTCGACCTCGAATCCCCTCGATGTTTCGAAAACTCTCCGGCCTATGTATAAAACACGTCGTTATAATGAAAATTTATTTCGAGCAAACAAAAAACAAATTGCATGTAAACAATTTGAGGCTGCATCTCCTTGGTTACCTTTATTTTTTTCGGTTCGATCGATGATTGATTGGCGAATGCGATTGCCCGCTAACAGACTCAAATTTCATGTCAATTTTCGTTGACTCCCGCGGACTAATCGGTGTAGCATTTTTCAACAAAACTCCAAATACTTTTTCATATTGAAAAAAATATGGTAGCCAAGTGAGCATTGTACGCGAACATGTCGTCCGGTTCGGTGCACCAAAAACTCATCGAATCTTAAAACGAATTGAACGCGTTGCAACCATCGATTAAATATTATAACGTTTCGTACAAACACTCAATCGTGTAGTATTTATTTAGTACAACATATTCAGTTTACACACACACACACATACACTCACACACGGACAAACAGAGATGGAGAGGTAATTCCAGATTTCCTAGGACCAATCGAAATTCGTGTAAATCCCGTTCGGCCAACACTTTGGGGAAATATTTATGAAAAGTGTATACCCGATTCCCCCCCCCCCCCGCGACTCGAATCTTCGATAAACTATACCGATGGATACATTTATAACATATACGCATATTTCTACATGTATGGGCGATTTCGCGTCATTTTAACGTTCCCCAGCCTCGTGCTGAGGCCAAAAAGTATATTTCGGCAATTCTTGACTAAAATCTGAAGAAATTACAATGATTCCGAAGCCTGAGCTCGAGCATTTCCTTAATTTTGATTTTTTTCCTAAGAAAATGGATAAAATGCTTTCAAAGAATTTTGTACTCGCTTCTCAGCCTCCGAATGATCGGACTGCGAATCCAGAATACTTTTCCAATGATTTTTCGTTTATTGGTAAACTTGAGAATTATTGGGGCGACGGAAAAAAAGTCTGCGACGGGCTCGGCAATGTCAAGTGCGGCATTCAATGCCCCATACGAATATTTATATGCATGGTAAAAATGTTACGCAACGGGCAAATCTGGTTAGTATCTCGACAGGCTGAAATAAAAGGCGTTGCATGGGGCTTTGCTGCTACAAACATCAACGTACTGGATTTACATCCTCAGCCTCGTATGCATCTCCAGACATTTTCCTATTCCAATATTCCCCACATCTACGTCCCTCTCTACATAAATCACTGAGCGATAGAATGTTGCTCTTTTTCTCTATACATCCTCGTCTGTTTGTGACTCATCATTGATTTCGTCCTACAATCTACAACGAAATTTCGACTGTACATCATTTCAAAATTGTAGTTTTCGCGAAGGGATGAAGAAAAAGATGGAATGAAAAATCTGGGTACGCTGGCACTTTAAAAACCAAGATCAATAGCGTGAACTACCATTAACACTGAAACTACAACGTAATCAACACCCCGGGCTTCGAGTAACTTTCTCAAGTTAATTTTTCAGCACATTTAACTATTTTAATGGATTTTCTACGAACTAAACCTCGATAAAGTTGAATTTTCTCTCGACCATTCTCTTCGGCATGAAACAACGAAAAGATCATGTACTTTTAAGTCGCATCAGTGCTATCAGAACGATTTAACGAACAAGAAATCCGTGAGGTTGATATTCACCCTGGTTCGTAGTTGGAATGTAAAAAAAAAGTTTGTATGTTCTGGCGTCAATGTCTTTGATGATTAACTAATAATAAATAAATAAAAGTCCGTTCGTAAAATTCGCAAAAAGCAAGTGGACCATGTTCGTCGTCCCGTTGCAATATCGAATTCGACTACATTGGAACTTTTCCATCGATTCGGTCAATAGATTTATTCGCATAGCTATGGAATCATTTGGATATTATAATGTTTGAGTTATTCGAGCAATTGCCAATCAATTATCTAGTATGTTGAGCATTCGATAGGATTTCATCGATCTAGTTATGGGAAATTCGGGCTGCCTGTGTACAGTTCAAAGTTGTAACGCAGATACGAAAACAACGATAATTTTCTACAGTAAATCTGCATTGTGGGATGACTCATAATTTATGACCTGGCCGGACATGAAGAGGTGTGGAGCTGGCACTTTTTCGCCGGGATGTTTCGACTCTTGTTCCTCTCTCCGCAGCTCTTACATTTGTCTTCTTATTATTTATTTATTTTCTCTTTCTATCTCTAGCAATCGCGAGCACAAGGGACCATCGAGTTTTTCGATTTTCCCTTTAGAGTTGCAGTTCTATTTCCTTTGCTCTTTATTTTTTGTTCTCTGTCTCAGACTGTCTCTCTCCCCCTCTCAATCGTTGCTTCGTCTGGTCTTCGGTTCTGTTGCCACAAAACGCCCATCCGATAAATTCAGCCAATAAGTTCGGTCAAGGACGTAAAAGAGCTAGAATGGTGAGCTTTTCTCTCTAGCTAGGAAAAGAAAGATTCGCCGATGGTTTTCGGTTACTGCAGGGTTCTAGTAAAAAATATCGGAATCGAATCAGCCCAGGAAAATGGACAAATACGCGAACCAAGAACGCGAGAGTATTATGCGCGCATTCGAAGACAAATCTTTCCTGACGATTTCACGCAACGCAACTGCAACAAAAATCAATCGATCGGTCGATTCAGCTTGAATATATTTTTTTCTTTGTTTTCCAAATCGAACGTGTAACATTTTTCAAAATCGCTAAATATCAACGTTTCCCTTCGTACGACTGACACAGTGAAATCATAAATTTAACTTTCACTTTTATTAATATGCCAATTACTTTTACGTTTTTTTTTATTCAACCTCGCGTTTATTCTTTCGCCAAAGTCTCGAGCACAGGAGCTCGAGACTTTAGCTTTTATTTATAAAAGGACTTGCGAAAAAAAAATTAGCAAGCTTAATTTCACGGTCACGAGCTTTTCTCCGCGGGCAAAAAAAAAAATGAGGAATGGGGCTCCTTCGCGCTACTTTGAAGCAGTTGAAAAAAAGAAAATTCATGCAGGAAAAAGTGCGAACGGCCAGAAATATTACAGGACCCGCGCGCGGTAACCCAATCTATGAAAAACTTTTTTTTTTCGAACATAAGTAGTGAACAACTTTAAGAAGTGAATGCATTATTTTTCTAACGCTTTCAGTCCGAGACTTTGCAGCGTCGAAGGAAAGAGAAGAGACTAATCAGTAAAACGATAATGACATGATTGATTCACACACACACACACACACACACACACACACACACACACACACACACACACGACCCACGAATTCGACAAATATTTCCGTTCCATCAAGGCCGAGGCCGTAACGAGGATTCGTGAATATATGGGAGTCGGTTGCGATGATGAAAAGAATGTAGATCTTTCAGCCTCTTTGGCTTCATACTCGCGCAAACAGCGACAGCAGGATCCACTCGTTATCCCCTCGAAATCTCTATTACCCGTGCGGCTTCGAAAAAGGTTCGATCCTCAAAAACCAGCAAACTATTCTAGAGCACACAAGTAATGTTGCTTTATCCATGGGACCACGGAGCACATGCCCGAAGCCTCTCGAAGGGGATTAGTAAGAAACATACTCCTGTCGCAACCAAACTAAAGTTAGTGTGTATCATGATCCATTGTAAAAAGAAAAAAAATCGTCATATAATAAAGAAGGAACAAAAATAATGTGAATCGTCGTCGCGGACGTAACAAACGAAAGCGAGAAATGCGGCAGTTGAAATATCGATTCTTCAGAAAAAACCTCGGCGATTTCTTAATCAGTGAATGAGCGTAATAGTCTCGAAGGCCGCGTGTCCCTCGACGTTCGTTCTTTCCAAACCTCGGACCAGACCCGCGAAGATGAATGAAAATTTGGCCAACTTTCCGTTCGGCAATCGATGTCACTCGTTTCGCCTTTATCTCTGTAAATCGTTGTCTGGCACCGCAAGCATTTGATCACCAAAACGACACGCCGTCGGAATTAGTTTTTTCTAATTTCCGGCGGAGACGTTATGCTTGAAAAAATTGAAGCATTGCAAACGTTATTCGATGCATTTGCACGTCGACAAGAAGCAACCTCAAACAGTCCGTACGGCCGGTGAGATCCTTGGGTGATGAAATTCTCAATGAAGCTTTTTTTCAGCGCGTGCCAAGCTCTAGAATAAATTCACGCTATACGTCGATATATAAAAAAAAAAAAAAACGTTGCCGTGTATGAACCTCGGTAATGGACGTCGAAGAAAATCAGAAAGAAAACAAAACTACATAAAAATTCAATAGAAAAATGTGTAAACGTCATAAAAATTCGCTTATATGGGACGCCGCGAGGGGCGAATGCCAGGCTCAGAATAAAAAGGAGTCAAAAAAAGTTGGACATATCATGCAAATGGGGAATCGCGGTGCCTATTTTCCCACCGTACCGGGAACATGTACCAACATGTACCGGGAAAGAGGGAGACAAAGAGGGACAAGGGGAGGGAAGTGTTTATGGAATATGCAGGTATATATATATATATAAACTTGTTCTGTGTAGTGGCAGCTATAACTCTCGCAAGAGCCTCCAGCGATGTATAGAAGAGAAGAGACGGAGATACTTCGAAGCGTTCGCGCGATATACACAACATTAGGCTATAGTGGAGCTCCAATTATTTGTTGACATTCGAGCCGTGTGTTGAGGTTTTTCCATAACCAACAAACTCTCAGGATTATCGAATCCAATCCAAAGTTTCATCGCGCTAATCTCTAAACTATAACTCCCGCAGTAGGAATGGAAATTATGGCGAACACGTTGGATGCAAAACACATTTTTATCATGAAAATGTACAAATCTGTATAAAAATTCTGATCCAAAAATAAGTGTACAAAAAAAAAAGTTTTTGTATAAAATTGAGTGAGTTTTTTCTCCCTGAAATCTTCATCGATCGTATAATTTGAAAGAAATATATAAAAATTGACTAGATTGTGAGTTTTTCGAGCATCTTTAAGCCGCGATGGCAATCAAAAAGACGAGCCTGTCTCTTGGAAAGATCAGTAGTCAACTGTAAGTTGTGATAGGAGCGTGAAACATTGGCTCTGCTGTTAAGGGATGACGATAGAACATGTTCAATGCTCTCGAAAAGCTCCCATGTCCGATCATGATGGACTATGATTTAGTATACAACGGCATATGGAGAGCAGTGGGAAGAGCGATGGAGCGAGATAAATCTAGCGAGTTCTGGTTGACCAAGAGACCGAGTGTTGCCAAGTCTTTATAGGCATTTAAGACGTGCATGAAACGACGTGATCGAACAGCCTTACCCACCTATTCGCGTCCTCTCCTATTACGACATCAAGTTTAACGATTTGTTTATTTTGTAAATTTGCAGAAGAACATCCGGCGGCGATGCAACACGGTAACACAGCAGCTGGTTCACCGACCTCCAAAACAATACTCGTTACAATTGCGTTTCTTCTCGGTCAGCTGAGATAATTTGCGTTCCGAGGGAGGAGGAGACGGGAAAGGGATAACGAAAAAGGGAAAAATTGAGAGACGTGAGAACGAGCGGCGAGGAAGCGCCCCAAATGGAGAGAAAGCGAGGGAGAGAGAAATAGAGATTACAATACAGGAAATACGAAATAAATAGATATTAATAATAATTCTCTATTGATAAGCTATTAGTCAAGTGAAATAATAATGTGAAACTCGGATTATGTACGAATGCGCACTTGAAAAAATTTACGAGATTCGTCTACGAGCAAAAACCGGGCGAAAAGAAAAAAGCCAACAACTTTTTTTTCTCTCTCTCTCTCTCTTTCTCTCCCTCTCCCGCTTCGTAACGAGTGAAAAAAAAAAGATCGAGTGAAAGGACCGTTCGTACAACCCCTTCTCCCCAACCACCCTCTGACCGTTTCAGGGCGAGCCCATAAAAAATTTCTACAGGGTCGAAATTATCGAGTTTTGTCAACGAGACCGCGACGAGAAATAATTAAAATGTGGCTCGGTGCACGTATTCCGAGTTGTGTGTGTCCGAGATGTTGAGAAAACTCGAAACATTGGTTTCTCGTATACATGTACATATATACGCGACTGTGGCATCAAAATTCTCCATAATGGGAATAAAAAACAAATAAAAAAGCGCACTGTAACTATACGCATCCGCGTTGAAAGCGCGTGTGCAAAAAAAAAAAAAAAACACAAAAAAAAAAAAAAGAAAAGAAAAAAAACGAAAAAAAAGTAAAAAAAAAAAGAAAAAAAAAAAAAAAAAAAACACTCGTATTGTGGAAAGAAAAGAAACAACAAAAACGAGCGAAGAAATAACGTATGAATGAAAAATAAATAAAAACGGTTCTTCAGTTTTTCATAATTGAATTTCTCTATGGGAAAACCGCCAACACTGACACAATATTGTCAACAAATTTTCATCTACTTTTTTATAATTCTCAATACTTTTCTACTTGATTAATCATTTTTTCCAATCTATTTATGAGAAATACCGTATCAACACTTATTTCTCAAAATTAATTGAAAAACTGACCGTCGATTATTTCAAACTGTCCTCTTGGTTACCATCGTCGTCACGTCATCTGCAAACTCCATACACCGCGATCAACCAACTACGACATGACTAAATGGTCGACACTGTACGAAAAACATTGTGACAAGCTATCAATTTGCAAGGCAGAGAAAGAGAGAGAGAGAGAGAGAGAGAGCGTGTTACAGAACGCAATTGGAATTGATTTTTCTGGCACTAAGTGAGTAAACAAAAAAAAATATCTCGATCGAATGATTTACGAAGGATTATCCGTCGTAGTAACGCGAGAGATCCGAAACGAGCGATGTAATCTGTTGGAAAAAAATGAGGGAGAATCTCCAACATAAAATGGATAATTTGTTCCATCTCGTTAGGATTCTCGTAATGTTTTCTCGCGGTTTAGTCTCACTCGTGGGAATTTGTTAACGTGAAAAATTCAAATTTGGCCCGTTGATAAAATTCAATCGGGTAATATTGAAGAGGGAGCCCGAAGGTTGTGGTGAGAGGAGAATAAGGTTTTATAAGATGCGAGGGCCGGAGAGGTTCAAGCCCGTGGAATTTGATATGGAAAGGCCGACGTGACTCTCGGGGCGTGAACAACAGATCGTCTTCAATGACAATGTCAAACGCCCCGCTATACATATACCTGTATGATATTGTCTGGTTGTCATTCGCTGCCTCCTCCGTGCCCTCGCCGTTCCAATATTATCGCGCGCGGTCGCATCGGCTATAAGAAAAAAATAAAAGTAATAACAAACGAAAAAACGAGAAATTCAGCTCGCGAAACCATTGCGTTCCGCAAGAAAACGAAGAGCGAATGGAAAAAAAAAAGCATCGTCACGATCGTAGGTACACGATGCCGAATTCATAGTCAATTTACATTTTCTATGAATGGGAATATGCGCACGGAATCAAGAAATCGCCGACCTTTTCGTCTCATTTTCTCGCATCGGAATATTCCCATTAAAACGGATTACAATTACGCAGTCCTCCGATCGAGCATGTTTGCATAAATTTGACCAATTATTCACGAAATAAGCGGAATTCGAGTGTCCTCGATTCCTGGAGAGTTGATAAATAATACTAAATTGTCAAAACAATTAAATGGTATAAAGGAAAATGATCGGATTTTAAAACGAATATTTCGGTTTGTTTTACTTACCAAGACGTTTTCCTCGTCACTAGGAAGCTGTGGCAACCGAAAACATTTGAAATAAAATGGAAACTCGTGCGAGTGAGACAAGCAAATGCAAGAATATCATAAAATTAAATCTCGACGTGAATTCGATCGTGTACCAAAAATTTCTCCGTTTAACCGTGACAATGTCAATGGAAAAAACTCTCGACTAAAAATCGTTATATTTTGTATCGATCGCCTTATCGTATTTCGAATCAGACTGCGTCTATGGATATTTAGGCAAATTCGTAATATTCATATCTATGCGTATGTACGTATAAGCACGATATGGCGATTCGATCAATTTCCACAATGTTATTCGTATTTTATTTCGTTTCCTTGGTTTTACTATCACTTCATATCGATCACTGGTACGATAAAGTTCGTCGAACGACCAATTGACCTGTCCACTATACGGGGTTAACTCACCATTATTAACAAATACACGCACTTAAACGTATGTAAACGTTGAGTGCAACTCGACGGATCATCGGCTCTTCAAATCTGTCTATGTTTTCTTTTTTCCTGCCATATGCCATAGGAGCGATAATTTCCTCTGTATTCGCTGTTGTTCGAAGCGTTTGTATGACGAAATTTTCAATTTGGATCGATGCTCAACACTTCGAGCACATACTGGGTCATTTTGACCCACACAATATTCCGTCACCGATTCGTTGCTATTCAATGTGAAAGAAAAATTCAGGCCGATAAACTATGCATAATTAATGACAAAAAACGTCGCCACGAAATTTTTTTTTTTAAATGCATATTCATCGGAATACAACGGTTCGAAAAGTGAATTGGCTCAAATTGACCCGGTATGTACTTATATGATGTGTGCACTGTCGATGCAATTTGTACTGACACAGACGGAATGTTATTTTGTTTACTAACCATTGGGAGCGCAAATGTCGTTCATTACGACACGCTACTCCCTCACGTTACGTTGAACATGTCAAAAATATCAATAAAATGAATTTATTCAAGCGATCGCGGAACGAGCGTGGCTCAAATTGAGCGACATTTATGCCTATCGCCGAGACTCGGATATCTCACTTTTCGACGGAATGAGCCAAACCAGAATGCGGAGAACAAAACGACCAAAGAAATGGTGCAGATGAAAAAAAAACTGTTCGGACCATCGCGCAGATACACTATGTACTCGTCAACGTACGTGTACGTATGAGGAGTGTGAATCCATGCGTGAGCATGAAAATTAACGATATTGCTCGAAACATCATGATCACTCGACAATTATCTTCCTCGTTTTTTTTTCAAATTTTTCCTTCTCATTTTTCCTTTTAAATGTCAATAAAAAATCAAATACTCAATTCGTTCATTTAATTACTATATTTCAAGATTGTCTCATGAATGACTACGAGAACGCGGGCAAAGACAAATTGATTGAGAAAAATTGATTGATTTCGAATCAATTAAACTGCAAATTAAAGTTATTTCAATTTCGATTAATAACGAAAGTTTCGTTGCTGGATTATTTCCATTAGCAACTCAGTTAACACGAATAATAGGAAAACCTTGGGTGCCAGTTTTTTTCACGAGAATATTTGGTTATATCCCCGGATGAAATGAATGGGATGGTCGTTTATCTTTTTTTGTTTTTTTTTTTTTTGTTTCTGTTGCTGGCGCACGAAATATTCGAGATACGAAATATACATCGCGGTCCAACACTCGCAACATCCATATTCCTCTCCACTAAAATAAACCTCCGAATCTTATCAACAAGCCCGACGTAGGATTCAAAAGGAAAACGAGAAAAAGGCTACGGCCGCCCCTTCCCTGTGTTGTATGTAAATTGAGTGTTACGCCGAGTGTGTGAGGGCGAGGGATGAGGAACGAGGCAAGGGGTAATGCGGATATTACCGAACGAAACCGAGAGTGAAAACTTTCGTAGAATATTCAAAATGGCGCTTACAATTGAGAAGAGAAAAAGAATAATAAAAATCGGCGTAGACAGGTATTATTAGTGTTGTGTACAAACAAAACGAAACGAAAAAAACAAAAATTTGTTGTACTTGGAGAGTTTTCGAAAAAACAAGAAAACTGTTATTCCTATGCAGGTGAATGTTAATGACGAAATAACTGTAGAATTATGTAATACCATTGAAAATGAAACAACCCCCTTACATTACACTTTCCTCCCTCATCGCCCCCATTGCCTTCATATCCGCTCCAGAACCCCTTCAACTTTTGGACGGAAATCCATCCTCTCTGGCAAGCCTGTCTCCCTCATTCGCCCTTCCCTCCTCTCTCTCCTCTCACTCTCTCCCCATAAAAAGCCCTCTTCGACTGCGTCATTTAAGTGCATGCGTATTTTCCACGCATTCTTGTACATAATATTTTAATCTTGTAAATAAATTATATCCATTAATTATTTAACAAAAATACATGGAGACTCGTAATTAAAAACATCATCGACTACGAATATTCACTCTGCCTGCTCCGTCATCCTCTCACATCCATTAGAAAAACTGCCTCTCGTCTTGGCTGCACGACGGACGAAGAAGCTCGCGACTGGGCAAGAAAAAAAAAATTAGTCTTCACTGTTATCGATCGGTTCTCCACTCACCATGTCGTGCGATAGAGTTCCATATACTTTATAATTAGTTTTCTATACAATACCGAATTGTCCTCGGATCGGTATGAGTGCGCGGTGATAGAGTTGCAAAAGTGTTGAATTTGTTTGGTGGGCTTGCTAGGCGAAATGTTTGCATGCGCTCGTTCCGCCCATTTCGTAAACTTTCATCGATTCCTCGAGAAAAGGCATTCTCAAAGTTTTTTCTCTGTTTGCCCGAATGCCACAGCACATTGTTCCTTTTTGATTCTCTCCGAGGCCCAATAGTTTTTCCGAGGCGAACCGAGACAAAGGAAACATCCGGAACTCGAGGAATATCATCAAAATAAAGAGAAAGATTATAGCAATGGATAAAAACAATGGGACGCGATGAAAACTTCTACCACCACTAAACTCGACTTTATTCTCTTTTCAGCTATTCAAATTCTTCGAAATTCACTCTCCAATTGATTCATATATTTTAACTATTCATCATATGCTCTTTATCGTTGTTTTTTGGCCTTTGAAATATTTAGCAGACGAAAAAAACGGCCCGAATAATTGGGGACACCTGATTAAATTTCTAAATCCTTCTCTCTTCGCCGAATTATTTCTTTTCGTTGTGATTACGCAAAATTCCGTTTTTTCGCAAATATTTCGTCAGGACAACAAAACAATATTTTTCTAGACTCGCCAAAGACAAAATCGATCCAAAAATCGTCGTTGTTTGGAATATCGAACAATAATTGATAGCAAAACGGATTTATCGTTGCACCCCAACGTTGCGAACTTCAGCGTCGCGTGATTACGAACTTTTTCGTTCATATCATGAGGACTACGTCATTGACCAGTTTCAGGTTAATTCGACATATGCACGACCTGCATCTAAAGGAGAGACCTGGCCCCGATCAGCAACTAATAAGGTGCATTGACGCGAAAAAAATTTCGACCGAGCGTCATGTGTTCCGCCTACTTTGGTAATTATTAAGATGTCGAGCATAGAGGTAGATGGAAAAAAATGTCGAAATTATTTGACCCAGATATTTTTAACAAGCGGGAACCGAACACGTGGATTATTAATTTGGGAAGACTCTGTATATACAGATGCCAACGAATATTTATGGGTTATCGTTTACCAGCAGATGTGTTTGCCCCTTTGTCGAACGATAAAACTTTTTTTTTTCTATTGTTTGAACAAATGTTACCGAATCGAGTTATCCAATTCTGCGGTCATTAATAATCCAACAGCGATCCGGCAAAATATTCAATTCCAGCGTTTCATCGTGCTTGGTGATCGCTCGGAAAGGCTCGGTATTTAGTAACATTTATTTGGTGGAACGTTCGCGCACTCATCGAGCGAGTTTCATCGCAGCCGTTATTTCTTTTTCCTTCTCTTTGGCGAGTGAATTTTTCTCATTATCTGCCTCGAATTATCTCGTTGTTCGAGCCGCCAATCGACGCAATGAAACTTTTAGTTTGTGCAAGTTTTTTACTTTTTTTCGGGCTCTTCGCTGACTTTGAAACTATAAGCGGATACTACATCGACGGTTATTTTGAGGGCTTGGACGATTATTATTACGACGATTCTGCAGAAGAAACTACCGACGGAATATCCTTACAGATATGGAATCTCAAAGTACCCCAAGGAGTCGATCTTTCCAAAATCGAACCGCCCAAAGTTCAATCCGCTGATCAGCAAGATGATTTCTTTCGCCAAGCCTTGAAATACGTACTCGGTGTTTTCAAGATTGCACCATTATCCACGTTCGTCACTTGCATCAAGCCAGAAATCCAGCCGGCGCCACACGACACCCCATCTGGTTCGTTTAATTAAGTTTTCCAGATAGAAAAACCGAAACAATAAGAAATTTTTGCCAGAGCTAAAGAAAAATATTTTTTAAATCAGAAAAAAGTGTGCGTGCTTTTTACACCAAAAAAAAAAAAAAAGCAGTTCGCTTTTGTCTGAACAAAACTGTTTCTCGCCCACTTTGCTGCAATAAATGCCTCTAAAATTTGTTTTACGTTCAATCCGAGATCCGGTGTGTTTTTCTTAATCGAATTTAAAACGGACACAATTTCATCAATCAATGATAATTAAATTTTCTGATACCGACATCCAGTCAATATATTTTCATCTGTTTTTTTTTCGATTCAATTTCAATTACAAATGGACGGATCGACCCAACACATTGCACACCATATGTCGGCCAAGTGTTTCACGTCGTTAAGCGTACACCAAATAATAACGTAACAATTTCGTCGAATGAATTTTTTTTTTTTCGATAGAAATTTAAATTATCGCCAGCGCACTGTAAAAAGAAATTTCCTAAAAACTTTGCGCGCATGTTTCTTTTCATAAACGTCAATTGTATTTTTCATCTACCTCCAAATCTTTTTTCCATGAGTAGACGAATTTCAATAATTGCGAACGTTCAATTGTCATTTCAGAAGAAACTAAGTCGACGGACTCTTCACCGATAGTGACACCCGCTCCGCATGAAGCACCGGAAAAGATTTCGTCGACGGTAGCGTCTCCGTCGACGGTAGCGAGTCCGTCCACGGTAGCGTCGACGATACCGACGACAACTTCTGAATCTAAAGCCACTACAATGACGAACTTACTCCCGACGGTGACACCCGCCCCGGAAGAAGCAGCGAAAAAGGTTTCGTCGACAGAAATTCCAACGACAGTGCAAACGACCACCGCATCTCTAAACAATATAAAACCGGCGGTATCCGTCGAGAAGAGGGGCGCGAATACGCAAGGAGATAAGTTGTAAAAAGTGCCTAGAAGCATCGAAAAAACCGATGAAAAATATCGATAAACAATGTAAAATAAAGTTTCTCGAATAACAAAGAAGCGATGCTTGAATCAATGTGACTCATCAAATACTTGAGCAGGAACTTCCAGACGAATTTCCGATTCAAATAAAACCAAATGTACATCGTAGAATTTTTGTCGATACGAAAAAATTATTTTTTTATACTGGCATTCCAATTTCCTTTGACTCAGACGCAGGGAGAAAAGTTTTTTCCTCTCGGCCACTAAGATAAAAAAAGAAATCTGAAAAAAAAAACGTTTTCACGCTCGAGACGCGCGAAACGACAAACAAAATGATGACCAACAACAAGAAAAAGTGGAGATTATAAAAAGCTCTTAAAGCAAAACTCGAACTCGTTGATTATCTGCCAAGGGTCTTTGCCAATACATGTCTGCATCGATTCATATATTACTTAATTTCCAGTAAGCCCCCTTAGATGTATCAGCAAAAATGTCAACTGAACTCGCGATAAGGTAAAAATGTTACCAACACCCAAGCTCTCTCGATGATTTCCAATTGGCGACCGTTGATTACATACGTATGATTCACATACATACGGGCTATTCCACGTCAACGATAACTTGTCGCAAGCGCTTGTTCGATTTGGCCATTCTACGTAGATCTTATCTGACAGCACACGTGCGTCATTCGATAAATATTACCTTCGCGTTGACGCAGTTTGAACCAAGAGTTGCCACCTCGAGCAAAGAGACACAATTATTATTATAACTAAAATTGAAAAATGTTTTATTATTTTGTATAATTTTTAATGTATAAAATAATTTTTCATTTTATTCTAAATTCTAAATTCTAAAAAAAAGAATACAGCCAATTTTTTTTAAATGCGCTGAATATTGATAAGATAAATTTTCAGATTTGCTGGATTTTCTAATTTTTAAATATTTATTATTACAAATGAGAATAGAAATTGTAAAGAATGCGCTAAACGTTTGTAATACGTATATGTGAAAAAATTGGTTCCATGAAAAAAATCATGATTTGCGAATTCCGGAGTGACGCGCGGAATGCCCCATATTTATATGAATCAAGTGAGTGTAATATGGTATACATGGTGCACATACATGTTCTCGATTACCAATTGGAAGAAGAGCTCAGGAAACGCAGCCCGACGGCAATGCACACAACAGAATTGCGATCACGTAGCCACATTGACCGATCGAAATAATCGGAAGCAACGAGAAAATTGCTCGATCCCAAACTATTTCCAACCAAACGGAAACGCGATAACAGCGATACGCACACACGGTCAATGTTTCTGGGTCCATGCCGAGCACCAGCATCAGCATATATTCGCAATTAACTGCACTTTTTTTTTCGCATCGTCCCAATTATTCTGCGAGCACTCATAATTATCAATTTGACGAACGAATATTGCCCATATCCCCGGGAATCGACCAAACCACTCGTATAGTTAACAGATTTGAATTTGTTTATTTAAGCCTTGTCGGTCACATGGACACCTCCAGATTGTGACGTAATAGCCATTGGAGGTGTATAATTAACCGCACTCACTTTGGAGACTGATAAGTCATTGAATAATTAAACAAACAAAAAAATAACCAAAAATATTGCAATGAATTTTCAATCGCATTGAAAAACAAAAAGTCATGCAAAAATTTAAATTTTTCATTTAAAAACAATAAAATGTCTGGAAAGTATTGCAAGGCGAGAAACGGCTGGGGTTGATTCAACCCCCGATTAATGTTAAGAGTTAATCATGAGCATCGGTGAAAAAGGAAATTATAATCGGTGGGAACAGAATATCTGCTCCGAATTAATCGGTCAATGATAATGCATTCCGTACACCGACGGCGAAGTGGACCCGCTCGCGGTTTGTGGCTCCGACGATTTACCAGCAAGTTCAACAACTTCGGGCGAATACCCGATTCGGTGACGACCGATCGGATATCCACCGGCTAGAGCGTATCGATCGCTCATTCCAAGACAGTTCCCGCGTTTGTGAGACTGACCAGGGAGCAAACGCGGTGAAAATATATTATCGCCCTGTCCCGGGGGCTTGCCGCATGCAGTTGCCTCTAGCCCGAGACAGAGCCCAGTATACGATGAACTTAGTGCGCCCGGAACGAAAGAAAAGTAGGAAGCTGCGAGCCCATCCGCATGAAAAATTATTTATTGAAGAAAAAAAAATGGCCGATTTATTCGCCGAACCAATTTTTACTAATTGAAAAGGAATGATCAATCTCATCATTCGTTTTTTTTTTGCTTTCTACAGGCTCCAACGAATCATGAGAAAAATAAAAGCTAAAAGAGCGACTAGCATTGCGGCTGAATTTTCGTCAAGTACCAGGATTTTAATGGAAATATCTCGCATTCAAATGTTCGTTCGTCCGCGGATGATTTTATGGTCTCAATATATCCATCGATTTATAGATGCCGATGAATTTAGTAGCAAACGTCCGTATCAACGCGTCCTTTATGGCTCGCATCAAATTGCCATTAACCCCATTAACGGTGCAAAAGATAAATCAATGGTACAACGATTCAAACCCCCCGCCGAAGGGAAAGGATTGGGCTATAAATCACACCGCATTCCCACTATCCTTCTCTAGCTATGTCCTCGATAACCCTGTACATATATATATATATTTATATATTTCTGGCAACACCATTTTTCCAAACAAATAATATCCTCCTCGGTGCACTAACCAACTACAAAATATCGGTGACGAACGAATAAAGATTCTCCATTAATTATTACAAATTTCACACATGACTTAGAAAAACGTTATCATTTTTGAGGATGAGCTCCGAAAAACAAAAAAATGATGACTCTGCATGTCGAAAAAAAATTGCAGAGATTCTGAAAATTAAAAATATAGTGAGCGACAAAAATATATATTTTTCAAATTTTCTCAATCCAGGTGATTCCGTATTAATGTGCAAAACGCCGAGCGAAAGTCTCGTTTTCGTAACTCAACGCGTATCATTTGGAATAAGACAAGCACAAAAGTGCTGGGATTTATGTGTATTCGGAGTACATAAAGCTGCTGCCTTAAACAAATTCAAAATAATGTTGGGCCTGGAAATTGAGCAATTTATCAACAGGACCACACGTACGTCGTATACGAGAGTCCTCGGTGGTACCGACGTTTTATCAACGACTGGTTTTTAGCGCGATCGCATCAACAACAAAAAGAACCTTCTCAAATGACGCTATTTATGTTTTTGTACATACATAAATATTTTCCGCTCCCGCGGAATAAATGAAGGTGAAGCTCGTTTCTCAGTGGGTCATTATCAAGGGGACCAATCTTTCCAACTGGACTATATTTTTTGTTGCTTTATAGGTGGCATGTTTAATGGAAGTTTCCCGGTGTGGGTAGCGAGCCGCGCGAATAACATCATAATACATCGCGGTCTACTTTGATCTTTTACCGTCGGTGATAAATTTACGGATTCCCCGGCGTAGAGGGCTTGATAAAATGAAATCTTGATGTGGAAATAATGGTGAATGGAATTTCGTCAGCGAGATCGAAGTCCCGATGATTTACTCGGTTCTGAAACGTACGCGATAGATTGCTGCCTGTTTCTGTTTACAGAACAGTGTGTGACAGGCTGCTCAAGATTATCTCGAGAATAATCGTTCGAATTAAAAGGTTGCCGGCGCATCGATGAGGAAAACGGATGCGTTCATTAGGGAAAGAGCGAAACGGCAGCAGCCCCAGGCTCAGAAAGATACACCGATGGATGTTGTGTATACCGCGCGATAGACGCTCGCCGTGCAGCTTTGACGGTAATAAATATTGATTGCTCCGTAAGTAGACTCACGTGTGATGCTGGAACAGGACGGCAAGAGGAAAAAAAAAAAGAAGAAGCCCAAGAGAAAGGGAAGGAGAGAGATTAGGGTGGAGAAATTTCGGTCCTTGGGGTGCAAAATGACACTGTGAGAGACAGCGGGTGGGCACAGGAGGGAGAAACGTAGCTCATCGGAAAAAGCTCGTCTTCTCCTCGCTGCTGCCCCCCGCACAACTGTTAAGTAAGACAAACGATTCTGCGCTAAAATGTTTCCCCGTGAGGCGTGAAGCACACGCTGGCTGCTGTTGGTTGTTCGCCTCTGGACGAAGCCAAACGAGACAGTAGAAAAGGGGAAAGGGCAGTGGAAAGTAGAGACACTCGGGATGAGAGCGATACACGTGAGTTGCTTGTATATCATCAACGACGACTCCCTCGAGTCCGGCCCTCACAGCCCTCTCTTTATTCATACTTATATACATATTCTCGCGCATCATTGCCTTAGGATAATTATCTCGGACATATAAGAGACTGCCCAGGGACTCGGAAATCATTTATTAATCCCAGCTAATGGCTTTTCAATTACCAAACTGATTTTTATCCATTTACGCCGCGACATCCTGCTTTTTAATTATTACCGAACAATCTGATTTTATTTATTCATCGATTTGATTTAAACGTCGATTGAAAAATATCTCGTTAACCGATAACACGCGCGGGAATTTGCAACGTCGAGGTTCAACGAAATATACGTTTTTCTATTAATTGTTTGTTCAATTAAAAAAAAACAAAACAAAAAACCATGACAATTTCCATATCGTGCGCGATTTTGTTATTGGAGCCCGAAAAAATTCGTTCGCATCGTGCATTTTTGTTTGGGGTCGCAGTCTTTTTATTTGACAATATGTGTTGCCTCGCGAAACAGTTGAACGAGCACGAGAGGTTCAATGTTGATAAATTGGAAAGAATCTCTAATTAGTTTTGTTGATTGTACACGCCGCACGAATATGTCGGGGCTCTGGAAGGGTTTTCAAGCAATTCTCGGAATGCTACATTGTACGAGAACCTCGGGATATGTTGTACGTATAAACGGATAATGTATTTAGATCGGAGATACACCCAAAACCTCTTGGTTCGTACACCGCATTTCTGCGCGTATAGTTTGCCCCAATAATCCAGCAGCAGTCTTCCTAAGCTCCCTGAAGGATTATCTCGTACCTTTAACTATACTAATTAACTCAATTACAGACTATCCAAGGTCTCATTGCCATGCACACACTTTGCCGCTTCGCTGCTCCTTCCAAAAGTGCGTCTGCAGCATGCATAGCAAAACGTTTCGTACTCATCCGCACAAGCGCGAAGAGAGCGCACCAGCGGCAGCACCAATCGCCCGGAATCCCATCGAGAGCTTTCCACAAACGCCTAAACTTTCGATATACTACCCCTCGCCACTGCTCTTCGCTAATTATATTTCGCAGTATCCATACCCGCCTTCATCCTCCTTCATTTCGCTCTCTGCTACTTTTTTCGATCTCAAAAACTTTCCAACCGAAAGCGGAGGATTGCCACTAATTAAGGCCAAGATATGATTGATGAATCCTTCCTCGATTTCGGCCGGAATTGTCCTCACCACTCCCCCGCAATTCTCTTATTTTTCTCCGATCCTTTCCACCCTCGGATTTTTAGCCGAGGGGCCAAAACCCACTGATGGCAACAATGATAAACTTTACTTTTAGATTCTTGGTTTATCATTTATTTTCCCTTCGGTCTGGCAAGTTTAAAAGTTCCTATTGATACGCCATGCTCCGGAAGTGCTCATTTTCCAAGGGTAAGAAAAGAATTACCTTGGAAAATAATGGCCAGCTCGACTTTTACGACGAATCGATGGACTAACGAGTATTTTTCACGCTTAACGAATATTCATCGATCCATTACGTCGCCCAAACAAAATCGCGGCCAACCCGCTTTCTATCCTTTTCTCAATATTCCCTCCCTTTTCACAAGGGGATGTTTTTTAATTAATAAAAAGTCATTAAAAAACGGTTTAATCCCCAGCATCCACATTCGATTCATCTGCCTTAACGTTACGTCGGAATATTGTGTGCACGTGCCGGCTAATGAGACAAGAGCCAAGAGACTGAGAATAGACACGTGCGCCTCAATCCGCATTTTATTCTGTCCTGTGCCAAGTTTCTCTCGATACACGTGCAATTCCATTCCGCCTCTGCGGTCTATGAAAAATCTTGTTCCTCCGAGTTTCATCCACCGATATTTTTTCCCTGCGTGCTTTGCCTCGAAAATATTTGAAAAATCGAGATGAAAAAAAATTTCATCTCGAAATTTTCGATCGGATTGTTTAAATTTTGTAATTTGCCATGCACGCGAGTTCAAAAAGGGTTTGCAGTTTTCTCCACCCATGACCGGGACCATTAGGGAACAATATTTTTGGATTGGGTCGCCATTAAGTTGGTTAAGAAATGGAGAAAGACCGGGCGACAAATTAAAACGAGGAGAAAATAAATAAGATCGAATGGAGGAATAAAAATTGGCGATTGGAAACAAGTTCAATCGGTTCGGTATCAATCGACGACTATTCCTGTTTCCCTCAAAAGTCCCTGGCACATGCGCAGCCACGCGAGTCAACTTTATATGCTGAATAAAAATTCACTCTTCGTTTCTCCTTTTTTCCCCTTGCACAGGCGTTCAAACGCTTCGTAACTTGCCACGTACAGAAAATTCACTTGATCGTGTACTTAATCCATTCTCGCGTAGCCGAAAAACAATTTATTTTCATTCATCCGAATATTTTCCGAAATCACTCATCCGAATATTTTCTTCTAAACGTTCAATCTCGCGCTGGCTCTCTGTGCAGCCTCTTTCTTCGGGACTTGCTCGCACACGTGTATGCCAAGAGACTCGTATACAGAGGGTCACTCGGCAACCGGAAATTAATGATGCAAACGAGTGACCACTAATCTGTGATCGTACAGTGAACCGGGATTTTTGTGGTCGTCCGGATCGCCAGGTAATTGCGGTAATAAATTTTCTCGCTACCCTCGACAAAATCGAGCGCTCTGTGAATCTCTCCTGCGTATATGTATTGAGCTCGTTATACGCTCGTGGCAATACATTACACGTGCATGAACTATGTACATCTAAATGTACATACTTTATACTCTCTGGCCCGCGATAGCCCCACTGACAAACAGCTACAGGCTCTCCAATAAGAAACGCCCGCAAATCATTGGGGATCTCGATTCCTTATATGGTCGATCATACGCGATCGAGCCCATGCAAAGATATGAGAAATAAGATTTCCGCTCGAGTATTCGACCACGTGGACGCAAATTTGACCCTTGGAGTGTACACGCTCGGTCAATCTGACCCGGGGCCTTTTTCACATTCCGATGAACATGACTTTTTCGTAGTAAATTGTCCACAATCCAAATTAAATGCAAAAACACATTCGTTGCCATTAAATGTCAAAAAATCGGCGACCAAAAGGAAGGTTCGGGTCAAAATGACCACCCAGTGTGTACTCGAAGGCTTATAATAGATACGATTTTTCATTTTCTCCGTTTTGCATTTATCTGCGCCGCTCGTAAGTTATGAAAAATCCATAATTCACCGAAAAACGTATGAATTTCATACGATCATTAGGGTAGTTGGCCATATCATGATGCGAACGAGAACAGACGGATGCGGTCAATTATTTTTATTTGGCCATTACGAACAGAGGTTTTTTTTAGGTTATACAGACACAACGCTATCGCGTTTATATCCTCCATATATAACGAAACCACTTTTGCTTACATGGACACTAAATAGACTCAGAGGTGAGCACGGGGAGAGGCCTGCTCTCTTCGGTCCAGCATGGCACGATCTGGAAATGAGCAGCGAGAGAGAGAGAGAGAGAGAGAGTGAGAGCGCGAGAGAAAAGTGGGTAACCAAAAATGCTAACGCGGTGCTCGACCCTAGTTTCTGTGCGCGACCAACATTCGTGTTTTCGTGTTTCACCCAATCGGTATGGAGGGAGCAGGGCAAATGGGAAAAGAGGTTGCGAGCAAGCAAGAGACTGCAACCGACATCCCTATCTCTCGCTCTCCTACGCTCGGACATAACATTCGAGAGCACGGGGTAAAACGAGGTCGTCCAACGCTCCGGGGTTCCTCCCACGAAATTGTTCCCCGCCTTGTCATCTTTCCCTTCCTCTCTCGCCCTCTCCCGCCCCTACATACTACACTATATGTGTGTACATATTTATTGACAAACATATACGCAACGCTTTTCAGGCCGACTTGACGTTTTCCGAGCTAACCCATTATTCCTAACCTCCATGTCTCAATTCTCCGATTCCTAACGCTGCCCGAAACCGTTATTACTGACAAAGTCCGCGGAAACGAGTCCTAGCGGGGAACGAACGATAAACGGATGGATCCTGCTTCGCACGAAAGTTTGTTCGACCCGAAAACTGCGCGAAAACACTATTTATTTTTACCCTAGGAGCACGTTCATCTCGTTGGAGAGTAATTGAAATTTTGTAATTTGAAGGTTAGGGAATGTTGATATTTGGCGCCGCCGGAAATGGCACCTCTGTGAATAAATATCAAACATTAAAATATAAAAATGTACATGTATAAATATGCGCTCGCTCGTCGTATAAATCCCTCTGTCACAAGCAAATGCACAAACATCGCGTTTGATACTACGTGTCCCCTACGCTCGTGTGTACGTGTACCGTACGCACGTGTGACATGCGTAAATTTACACGTACGCGCGTTGAGTCGGGGGTTTACACGCAAAACGAAATAAACTCGATTTGCTCAACGATTTTCCATTAACGCGACCCTCGCCCGCACTTGCCGTGTAATCTCTCATAAACGTTCATACTCGCATATATTCTACGAATGTATACGCACATGTTTCATGTACATTGTGTATTACGAAAGCGTTCGATGTTTGTACTAATAGAGCCCCCTGAGACTAGTCGCGAACTATATATGCGCGTGTCCACCGCTCGGACCTTCCTTCCGAAGTAAAACTTTGCTTGTACCAAAACTGAAAGGATTTTTCAATGAAACCGGAGCTGGCTGGAGGCCGCGTGGATCACGAACTCATTCAGTTCCGTTTCTTGAAACTGAATCAACTACCATATCAGTTAAAAATTTAGCGGATGCGACGAATTGTAACGACAGATTGCAATCTGTGAGTGCGATATTCAGCGATAAGGTGCAAAAAGTCAGACGTGCCGCCACCTATCGACAGAGACAAGAACTCGGAGATAGAGAGCTTGCGCTCGAATGACAACGGTAGAGAGTACAGCGGACACTCGGACGGAGAGACAATGAAAGACGAAAAGAGGGAGGGATGAAGAAAGAGAAAGAGGGAGAAGTGAAAATACGTCAAGGCACAAAAGTAAAGAAGGCTAGAAGAAAAAAAGAGAGAAAAGCTTCGAGTCAAATAATAGACGGTGTTGGTACGAGAGCACGAGATTGGCTGAGACGGTTATCTGAGAGGCCTGCCGAGATCTGACGGGATTTCCCCACTTCGACGGGCCCCATGCCCCATCAAATTGCTTTATTGCGTAGCAGTTGGTCCGAGAGCAGCGCAGGACGACGCGTCACGTTCATTTTCATCCCATTACCGTCACTAAATTTATCGTTCGTACGTGGCGACAGAAGCTTTCTAACCCAAAGTCACGAGAATTTGGCTACGATTACCGCGTAAGTATTTTGCGCGATAACACTCGATTAAATCATAGGGTGGGGCATGATCGAGGCACAGATTAGAGCGAATCATGAGACGACGCACGAAGAAAAACGCATTTTTAAATTTCACAACCAACTTTGCTTGAAATAATGTGGAAATTTTTCTGCCGGTAGCCACGTGTGGGATTATCATTTCACTTTAACATTTTTTTCCCCTTTTTTCGTCATTTCTGTCGCGCTGCATTTCTCTTTCTCTCATCGCGCTCGCCCTCATCCTTCTTTTATCACTCTTCCCAATTTTATCTCACAGCAGCGTCAACAAGATCGCTCACCATATTAATATTGATTTATATCTCGAGGTTCGCGTACATTCCGTTCGCTCGTCTCTAATACAGTAATAATTAAATAATAATCTATTTCTCCGAGCCTTCCGCGTTTTTTTTTTCGCCACGAAATCGTCGTTAAATCCTTGTGAGATATTCATCGTCAATTTATTCCGTATAAAACGTAGAGAAAAATAAATGATAGCGCACTTTCATCAGCGACCTCAATTCTTACGAAAAAAAAAGGAATCAAAACAAAACAAACACGTTAATGAACGCTTTCTGAGGACACGGAGTTTTCCGTGTCGCTCCAATCAAATACCTCGCGAGTGTCAAAGTTATCTTAACGTTTCTCTTCCTAAAACTCTAATCTACTAACGCATTTTTCGGTAGGAGGGCCCAACGTGCCAACACATTTACATTTTTTCATTCGGTATTATCAAGATGTGAAACTATTTCAATTTTTTTTTCTCGAAATGAAATGAAAGCGTGTGAAATATATTCCGCGCAATTTCCGATACGATTTCGTTCCGTCCAATTAATTTTCCGTTGCATAAATTATAAATAATACGGAAATAAAACTCGCAAGTGAAAGAAAAATTATTTTATCCGTATTGTGCGAGATTCTGAAATTTACGTTTCGATACGGTTTTGCCGAATGCCTGGATATCCTCCTCGCAATGTAAACACAACTAGACCGTTCGACCTTGCGCGTTTGTTTCTGTTTTTATACTTGAGGCCGAACAGCGCCCGATCACAGTGAACACACGGTTATTGTATCGACCACAGTTATTTGTGTTTTTTTCCTCTTAGATTTATACTAGGATTATTATGGAGATACGAAACTCGGAGATACGAAAACTGCCTAAAATAAATACCACACACTCCAGTTTCGTCAATTTTAAACTTTCTCCAAAATTCGGTCATTACGAAAAATCGCTTTCCGAGCAAACATCACAACATTATTCACATTTTATTATTATTTTCCTTGCCTTCAATTTCATGACATCTACTGAAACGGCCAGTTTGATCGAATTTATTATTCTCATTACGAACCGATAATCTCATATCAAATAATTCGTAATTTTTCATTAATTTCAATATATTTAAGGCGAATATCGAGCTTCGTAATCCGACCGTCGATCCAACCTTTGTCAAATTTTTTATATTCATTTAATCTTCTTTGTTCAATTGTTCAGAGCCTCTTGCTTTTTTGACGTTAAGCCTTCGCGTACACACATGTATTTTTTGTTTTGTTTTGTGTCCTAATAATTAAAGGCCTTACATTTTTTTCGACGATATCGTTGATCGAATGCCAAAACATTCGCCGTAATCGAATACCAAAAAATCGGTAACGGAAAATTGTTCGGGTAAAAATGACCCAGTGTGTACTTGCAGAGCTGAAAATACTAAAATGCGATAAACTCGAGTATTATATAATCAGTATCGAGTCGCCAGCCATAGTCACAACTTTTCCATGACAACGAAAATTTGAACGTAAGAGAAATATAGGAATCATTTATTTTTTTTGTCAATCAGGTCAGTATCCATATTATTGAATGATGGTCTCATCGACTGTGCTCGATAACGGAGATGTCACTCCGGCGACAAAGGTGCCCGAAAATCTCGGGGTGCCCTACGGGAATTATCGTCTCGTAGGCTGGGACATGGACGCCACGGGAAAACGATTCATTGACGAAATTTGTCAAATAGCGATTTACACCCCGGAGGCGGAATACTCTCAGTACGTTATGCCTTTCAACAATCTCAGTCACGCAGCGAAAAAGAGACATCACCTCAAAGTTGTCAATGTTCGATGCTACAGAGTCTTGAAAAATAGCTTCACGAACAAGGTATTGTTGTCGTTGTCACGTTTTTCTACAAATTTACTTCATATTTTTCAAATATTCAGCCACTACATTGTAATTAATTGTTTATTCCTTCAAAGAATTGGCCATCGTTATTCTTGCAAACATAAAGAATCGTAGGATTCTGAGATATTCACATTTTCGACGAGAAATATCTGTCAATGACTTTATTCGGTATTCATTTTTATTTATTTTCGTTAGACCCTAATTTCGCAAACTTGGGTGTCACGATTTCAGTTGTCGGAACGATTAATTTCTAAAGATTAAAACTGAATATTGTTTTTTTATTTGTGTTTCTACGTTTTATTCCGTAGGTATTGAAAACGAGAAGCGCGATATCGGCACTGACGGATTTTTTGGGATGGCTGGAGACAGTCAAGGGCGACGCAACGGACGGCATTATTCTCGTGCATCATGAACCTCGCAGAGTCAATCCTTCGATGCTCATCGAAGCACTGACCAAGTACGATTTGCTCGATAGATTCAAGCAGATCGTTAAAGGCTTCGCCAATGGTTTCGACATTGCCAAGGCCAAGTGCGCCAGTACAATTAAGGTCTTTTCCCTTAGAACATTGTCCCGAGTTTTCCTCGAAAAGGTAGAGTTTAGTTCAACGATACATCGGAGGGCACACGTCGTTCCTACAAACGATCGAGTTTCTGAGCTGCTCTTTCATTTATTATTATTCCCTTTAGGAGGAAGAATTGAGCAGCGCAACTCATCGGGCTCGTTTGGCTCTCCAAATAGTTCACCATCTGAGCGTTGGCGAAGAAAATAACAAAGTGGATGATAAAATCGGCAGCGGCGACGCCGACGAAAAATCGAGCAAAGGAACCTTTGAATTCATTCGAGAATTCGTACAACCCGTGGACGCCGAGGAAAAAGAATGTGCTGGTAAGGTCAACAGCTTTGTTCGTCAATTTTTATAAAAACAAAAAATGAAACGTTCGTTGGTAATTATAATCTTGTATCTGATGGTCCGCTCCTGAGCGTTTGTGTATTTTATTTCTCATCCTATTGTCGACAGAGCATAAACTCGTATTGGCGAGACAAAACAGCTTGAGACCAATTTTCGTTCCTCTCTTCAATGGTGTCGGCCGGCGCGAGAGACAGCACGCCAGTCCACTGCGTAGATTGCTCGCTGAATCGGCAATAGATTACGTCCAGTTGCAGGTCAGATTTCAATAAACTCTGCCAAAATTAATGCACGAAATAAGAGGCAGAGGAGACTCAATTTATCGTAATCCAGCCAGCCAACCCTTTTCAGTCTCGATCTTTTTTTCATCAATTATTTTATCATTTCAACAATTCGATAAGTCCAAAAATTTTCTCCTGATTTTTAATATCTAGAATAAAATGTACCAAAGCATAATAATATTCGGTGCAAAATATTTTGCTGTTCTATAAACAGAAGATTTGAATAAATAATGCCAAAGACGTTTTCTCATTCGGTGGATAATAAAAGAGCAAGAACAGATGAAAGAAAAATGAAATAAAAAATTACAGGAAGCATGGAGCACCGGGAAGAAGGAGGGGCTGGAAAATTTGATAAAGGAAAAGGTGACGGGCGAGGATAAGGACATCGACGACTTGATAGAGATTCTCGAGTGCCATTTCGATCCTGAAAAGAAGCCTCCACAGCCGGGCGAGGGGGAGAAGAAAAAATCGAAGAAAGTCAAGCCAGAAAAGAAAAAGAAAAACTCGATCAACAATAATCTGTCGGGCGCTGAGAGTCCGGACACAACTTACTACACGCCAGAGAAACCAAAAGTCGAAAAAGAAAACGATGTTCCCGTAAGCGCGGAATGTCGACCTCATTCGACCGTAGAAGCTATATAAATCATCGGGACTCGAGCCTCATTTAATTAGTGAAGAAAAATCGAGTCGATGATTTATTTGCCATTATTCTCATATTTACCACTTAAGCATTATTTAAAAACGAAAAAGGCATTTCCCGATTGAGATTTAAAAAACTAACAAAAATTGAGGATTGTTTCAAGTTGATCGGACTAAAACAAGGCACGGTCCTGGAGACTGAGCCGTCCGAATAACTTTACAAAATAGAGCATCGTATTCATTTAGTCAATCTTACGATTACCTTATTATTATTATTATTTCTATTGTTTTGATCGTACAAAGTTCGGGTACGTTGATTTTTGTATTAGTTACTTTTCTACATTCGTATAGCCCAATAATACGGGGAGTAGGATCGGATCGATCTCGTTTAACGATTGTTTGCCGAATATTAGACGATTAAGATGCCTGTTACGAATTTCGTGACGCGAAAAAACATCGAGAACGAATGAAAATCATTTTCATTGCTCGATACGAGATAAATCTCTCGGATCGTAATATATTCAAATAATTATTTTATTCGTACGTGATACAGAGAAGTGTGTATCGTTAATTTCCACTGAAAACTTGACCATGCCAATGTTTCATTTATCAATTTCCGGCCATCGTACGTTTTTGTTTTTCTTCAAAAGCGAGCGCTCATCGTACGTCCTACGATTTTTCTTCTTTTTCGTTTTTTTTTCCTTTTCTCTCTACAAAGTCAAAAGCGAGTTATTATCAACAACGAGGATTAAACTCATGGTGCACCTTATTGCATTATTTATCCCAGTCGGGATCGTATAGCGAGTCACCGAAAATTGTCTCGACTGGAGACTCTGTTTTGTATTGATCTTGCGGACAGAGAACAAAAACAGTCAAGTTACGTATAGCATGCTCGTTTAACTAAGATCTCATTGTATTATCTCAGAGGATAATAAAAATTATTGAAATATTGCTACTTCCGATGTGCCCCAATTAGTGCCTC
>JAPYYS010000957.1:0-70611 GCA_030522525.1 Campopleginae sp. 14b
TATATATATATATATATATATATGTTGTATATGTGCGATAGTGAAAAAAAAGAAATGTATTCAACGCAGAGCTGGCATAGAATATAATAATTACATAGAGATTTACGGAATCATTAACACTCTCTATCTCGTCCAAAATGTTGCGACTTGTATTTTATAATTTTACTACGTTTACGAATTACCTTATAATATATTTTATGGGTACTTACCTATTTGATAGGCATCGGCACTGCATAGTTTATACGTGAAATGTTGAATATTGAAAAAAAAAGAAACAAAGTTTATTGTGAAAAGGTATGAAAATGAAAAAAAAATTATATTGTTCCGACTAAGTTGCATAACACACGTTGTACATAAAAAAAAATAGATAGATAACAAACAAGACGAAAAAAAAAACAGAATTGCGCAGAGAGGATTATCTTCACACCTTTTATTGATCGAAAACTTTTTCCTTTTTTCTTCCAGCCATTTTTCCGCGCTTGAATGTTTTTTTTTCTATTTGACCACTACAAAGCATTCGCGTTACGTTTTTTTTTCGATTATTTTTATATGCACAATTGTCACGTTATGACACAAAACCGTGTGAGTACGTGAAGTATTATGTATCTAAACCGGAAAGAATACCGATACGAAGCTCTGCATCCGTCGAGGCATCTTTATACTCTTGGACACGTTCCTTCGGTGATCTTTCATGGACGGAAAAAAGAAACGTACCATTTTTATTTCCTGATTTATTTCCTATTCGATCGCTCTTCCTTTCTTTTATTCGAATCACCTCTAGGCTGTGAGATGCGAGCTAAGCAGCGGTAAACTTGCTCGAAACCTCAATCATATGTGTCAAATCAAGTAACTCTACCTTCGATGTATTTATAAAGAAAAGAAAAATTAAAAAAAAAGAACACACACACACGACTAAACAAAAACATTAAAACGATATTCACATACCTTCAGAAATCGTTTATTCGAAAAGGAATAATTAAGACAAAAACATTTTATTCATCGCGTCAAATCATCACGGATTCCTTTGCGAATTGCGAACAACTATTTCACTCGAATATCTTGAGCAAATGGGAAAAACTCGTTATGAAGACATGCAGTCGTTAAATTATTCCTATACGACGAGAGCGAAGGTTGTTTACGAAGTAGCACTTATTAACAACCCAAAAAAAACAAAGGGATATGTCAGAAAATATACGTGAAATGCGAATAAGATATTTGTAGATACAGACTTTAGACATCTGAATATAGATCGAAGAATAGAGTCAATACTGTGAGAAAAGAAACCATTACCTATAACCCGTAGTGTCTATTAGCTGATGATAAATACTTGTAATTAACTTATAACAAAATCAATATGAAGAGAGAAATATGATTGCGATTAAAGCGTAAATAAACGGTATATCTACGATCTACGGATCTTGCGATACGATCATTTTTTTATTCTCAGTGCAACACAATTATCGTTTATGCCTCATCCTATTTACCGATTTAATTTTTCTTTTTAGTTTACAATTTCATTCCGTATTCTACACAATCAGCGCAACACCTTTGGCCAAAAATAAAGACATGACTTGGCGATGTTACTGGACAGGTATCAAAACTTCTTGTTTAAATAAGCTCAACGAGTTGAAAGCAGGCTTCGAAGTTTATCGCAAAATAACAAGGTGAGTAATTATCGAAACTTTATCGCTTTGAAAAATTTGACCCCACATTGTCATAACTTGAAATTTATTGTTCAATTACAAACTCTTAGATGCTACGATAATGCATAAATTAAATAATTCATGTAATAGTTAATCTTATATGTACATAATATTTGAAACAATACAATTTATGCAATTACGTATATATGTAATTATTGTAAAATTCAGAGTCGACTATCATCTTTAGCCTATATTCATACAGAATATTTAATGGTCTTATGCTTCTACGATTGAGTCAAATTTCTGTCAACTTCTCGTAGGCTGTCGTCAAAATGTACAAAAATTAAAAGTAACAGATTTATGAGTATTTTTTCCGTAAAATCATGAATCAGAACATCTATACCGTTGAGCAAACCCCGGAATGATGAACCGATCAAACGTACCACAGTACTGATTTATGTTCAGCTGATAAACTTGCGAGTTGGGAGATTTTTTACAGGGGAACTTTGCACTCATTTTGAATGAACGCGTCGCAATATCTTGTCCGGACTCTCACTGACATTCAGACTCTATTCAAAAATAATAATGTCTTAAATTATTTAGAGTGAGAAAAAAAACGTTATTCAACGGAAATGCACAGTTATTTTAAATTAACCCCGGTGCGTCGGAAATTTGTGTTCCTTTCAGCACTGACTATCGATAATCAATAATTCATCACACCTATCGTTCATGAGCACACGATGAATCCAGTGAAATTCTTCGCGAAAATTCTGGGAGAAATTTTATATGTTTAAAACGATGCAGCTCCAATTTCGATTGTTTGTTGGTATCATTATCAAAAAATGTTTATATCATACAAAAAACAACCGAGTATTACCAAAAAATTTGCATCGCAGGAATGTGACTTTTTTTCCAACCGTCACATCAATTCGTAGATAGAAGCTGGAAGAATTAAACCCCACGAGCCACGGTGGGATTGTCGATTTTTTTTTCAATTCTGTTGCACACGCGGTTGTTTTTCTTTTGATTAATAAAAAGAAAGCGCGAATTTATGATTTCTAAAATGCACTTGAGGAGAAATGTATGGCCCAAAGGTCTAGTTTCGAATGAAGAAATAGACACTTAGAAAAAGCCGGCAAATCTAACAACTGAGGGATTTTCGTGATGGTGTTAATACATCAGTATTTTCCTATTGGCCTATCTGTCAAATTTTTGATCAGGTGCACAAGTCATGTACATGGGAAGTGAAGGATTTCCAGTATCGTAATAGCCATAAATGGGTTGATTATTGGCTTGCGATGGATGAACGGGTTGGTGCATCATGTGCATAGGTTGAACGTAGGGCATCATTTGAACCGGTGTATTTGGGAGAGTGTTTGGATGAACATTAGCATGCCCGAGAGTGGAGCCATTAAAAGATCCGACGTAAGCTTCGTGGTTGATTTTTCCGGAGTAAGCACTGGCAGGTCTGATTACAGAAGCTTCATGGATGCTGGAAGCCATGGCAGCCATTCTCGCCTCGTTAACTTGATTGCTCCAGCGCAATCGACAAATGCAGATGATGATGATAACGATGGCGATGAAAGCGACAACGCCACCGACGATACCAATAATGAGAGTATCATCAGTGCCAGTGGATCCGACGACCGACGAGCCGCCCATTTCCCCGTTGTACTGTTTATTCCTGTTGTCTGTGGTGGTCGGTGCCGCAGTCCAAATTATTTCGGGCTCTGCAGACGTCGACCGCATGGACATCATCGTCGTTATTTCCGTAGGATAAAATCTCGTTGAAGTCTGACGTTCGCACGATAAAAGTTCTTCACTAATTTCAGTCAAAATTTGGCCCTTGAGATGTTCCGGTCCATGGCACTCGATCCTCATTCTATTAGGTGACATTTTGAGCCATCGCCAAAGATGCTTTGCCTCACAGTCGCACATAATCGGATTAGCCTCGAGGCCACGGAGTCTTATCATACCGCTTCTCTCGTCCAATGCAGCGATCAATTGAGCCGGAATCGTTGTGAAATTGCTGCCTGAAACGTCGATATCGAGCCTGGTCGATCTCGGCACTGGAAACAATAATGCTGCTGGTATCGCATCTATCGAAGAATTTTTCACTCCCAAAGAAAGCTGAGAACTTCTAACTCCGGCTAGAGCACTCGATAGTATACTACGAAGTCTTTCCCCGCGTAACGTCAGATCCTTGAGACGCGGATGTGTCCTTATCGATAACAACTCATTGCCAACCGTCGAATCCTTTATCTCAACGTCCAGGGATTCAATGTTCGTCATAGGTCGAAGTATTCCTTGAACATCGAAATAGCCGAGTCTTGGATAATCTTGGGCACTCAGTCGACGCAACTTGGACAAATTCTTAAAGGCACTTTTCTCAATCCTCGTGCATTCGGTCAAATTGGAAATTCTCAGAGTTCGCAAACGATCCAAACCCACGAAACTAGTTTCATTTAAATTAGTCACGAGGTTACCGGAGACATCAAGTGATCTCAAAGCTGGAAGGGTCTTGAAAGTGTTTACCAGATTACCAAAGTCCTTCAAACGATTCGTCGAGATATCGAGCTTCTCAAGGAGAGTCGCACGCTCCAGGGCAGATGGTCTTATGTCCTTAATCTCGTTACCAGAAAGATTCAAGTCCTTTAAGAACGGAGTCTCCAATCTCGTAACGCTCTTCATTCCTGTACGCGCGAGATTCAACGATCGTAAGATTTTCGCCTCGCCCATGATTCCCCTCACAGCATTTTCACTCAGTGGATTGTCCGACAGATCGAGATCTTTAACGGTATTGACAATGTCTTGAGTGAAAACTTCGGAAAGTCGATTTTTCGCGACGCTCAATCCCAACAATTTGGAAGATTGTCTCTGCAGCGATCTCACTGGGATCTCGTTGAATCGATTCTTCGACAAGTTAATTCTCTCCACCGAGCGCACCCTCGTAGGATCAAAAATTGTTTCCGGCAATGAGCTCAGTTTGTTGTCACTGAGATCGAGATACTCCATCCGCAGTACACCCTCCATCGTCCTTTCGCTCAGCGTCTCAAGAACGTTTTTCGAAAGATCGAGAATCTGGAGTTGCGTGGAATTGTGAAAAGCGAGATCGTCCACCGATTCAATTCGATTGGCCGACAGATCCAATTCCCGCAAATGGCCAAGCTGAGCAAAAGCGAATTCGGCGACGTTTCGCAAAGAATTTGAAGACAAATCGATGCGTTCGACGAATTGTAAGGTTTTGAAATATTCACTAGGGAATCTTGTCAGACGATTTTGGCTAAGACGGATTTCGCGAAGACGAGGATGTATGATGAAGCTGGTAGGCGATAGATACGCGATCTCGTTGTCACTGAGATCGAGGATCTCGAGACCGGTACCCGTGTTGAAATATTCACCTGCGAAAGAGCCCAATCGATTTCCACGAAGATTCAGCTCGTACAGATTGACCAGCCCAACGAAAGCGCTATTCTCGATCCTTTCGATCGCATTGTACGAGAGATCGATGTGAGTTAAATTGTGAAGATGCTGGAACGTTCCTTCGCTAATTTCTTGAAGATGATTGTTCGCCAGTGCCAAGCTTGTCAAAAGTTCGAGATTCAGGAGCAGCACAGTAGGCAAAACTTTGAGACCAGTTCGTGAAGCGTCCAAGTTAATCAACGAAGTTGGAAATATTGGTGGAAAACCACCGTACAATGGATTTCCGCTTATGTTGAGATACCGCAGTTTAACGAGATGCTCGAAAGTGTCAGGGCTCAAGCGTTTCAAATGATTGTCCGCCAGATTCAGAGACAACAGATTGTCCAGTGGCAATGGACTCACCAACGTCAAACGGTTGTTCGATAAGTCAAGATTCAGGAGAGTATCCTCCAAGCCGGCAAATGTATGCTGCGAAACCGACGACAACATGTTCCCCGATAATTCGATGTTCACAAGATTTTCAAAGCTTTGGAACAGCCTTGCTGGAATTTCACGCACCAGATTCCGCGTCAAACCCAACGAGACCAAACTCGAAGCTGTCGATCTCAATAATTCACTTGATAACGCTCCTATGCGGTTGAATTCCACGTGCAAGTGCGTCAAAGATGGCAAACGACTTATCGCCAATGCTGGCACCAACAGAATATTGTTGTCTTGGAGCGAAAGCCATCTCAGATTGATCAATCCCTCGAAAGAAGACTCCTCGATCTGGAATTCCGAACGAAACCAAAATTTCAATTATTCACGTCAATGGGTTCGACATTTTATCTCCAGACCTTGTTTTTAAAGAAAATCTAGAAATGTTTATCCGATGGAATTTACAGTACATCAACATTGTTAAGCTTTCTCAAGTGATTATAGAAACTTCTCGATGGACGTTGTCGCAAATAGTGACAGGATGTCACATATCTTGCGAAATGATTCAAAAATGCCATTGCATGACGAATAAAATAACAATTTACAATGAATCATACACGTTACGATGAATCTTCGAAATATATCATAGAAATTGATTAGCATCGTTGTCTATTTCATTAAAAAAAAAAAACGAATACTCAAATTCTGTCCAGGGACATTTTTGAGACAATTTTAATGAGTAATTTAGTGTTAATGAGTTACACGATAAAAGATTTAAAGCAGCATTCCTCTTTGATATGAATTTGGTATCGACGAAAGGAAAGTAATATCGAATAATCAAGCACTCGATTTATAAAGAATGGAGAAAATTAATTTTCCCTTTAATTATTCCACGAGAATGTGTTTTTTTTCGATATCTCTTTCCGCTACAGTTAAATTAAAGTTTTGGAACTTTAACATAAATATTCATTTTGTTCCTTTCCCACGAGAATGAGAGATCAATTAGGGAAAAGTAAAAAGCAAGAATTTCTTCATTTACTTGAACCTTTGGCATATTAATAAATATGAAATTGAAATGTTAAATTACCGTTCGCAATGCGTTAAGACTCAGATCGAGCCTGGTAAGAGCACTCAGGTTGGCGAATGTGTTGACCCCCAAACGACCTATGTTGTTTCTGCTAAGATCCAGCACTTGGAGCTCGGCCAGTCCAGTGAAGTGAGTACGCTCAATCTCCTATAATTACATAAGATTTTAGAATTGTTATTATCAATAAACACAAGTCAATACATACGTGATTAATTGTTGGTTTCTTGATCTCGCAATACTCTTGTCATAAACTTTTTGTTTCTGTTTTTCGGAGTAAACTTAATTTATAAAGGTTATCAAAAATTAATTTGAAGCTAAGAAGAAACAGAAAACTTTTTTTTTCGTTAGAATTGACAACCATTGATGGCAATACATTAGCAGTGATTCATGGAAACGTTTAATGAATCTGGTCTCCGAGAATTCGAAAAATATATCTTTGACATTTATAATGACAAACTTACGGTGATCAAATTGTTCGAGACGTTGAGAAACTTGAGAGCTTGGAGATGCCGTAGTGCGTCGCTGGGGAATTCTTGGAGAAAGTTTGCCGAGAGGTCCAGCTGTAATAAATTATAAGCACCTGCGAAACGTACAAAGATTTTCATTTGTATCTCACTCTCTCATTTGCCTTGAATCCCTCCTCTTATCTGACCGATCGCTACAAGTAACTCACGCCGATTTCCAACACGCATTTAATCCACAATAACAAAACTGAATGAATGTGTCTCACACAATAAAGTTCTCCATTAAAATGAGCATTAACGATAATCAAACGAGAGGAAAAGAGAAAAAAAAGAAAGCAGCTCATAGTGTCACGTAATTAAGTGCATGAGAGTTCCCCGGAGGGATCTTTCGAGAAAATTGGAAAGTGTTCTCTCTGTCTCAAGGTACACTCTCATGCGTGAATATTACTAGATTAAGATTTCTATGCGTTCCTCATTCGAAATTGACCATCGTCGGGTGTGTCGGAGACGAGTATTTCTTTCGATACAACTTTATCAAAAGAAATTTGTCGATAACGCATGTGATCCCTGCCGGGCAAGTCCTAGTACAGAGCGCAGGAGCTATGCTCCTGGAATCGGGTGTCGCTAAACATTTGCTGGAAAATTTCCTCTGACATTTATCCGAATTCATGAAATAAAGTATTTCACGACAATCCTCAGCCTCGATCCTCGTGGCGTTACTTTTTCGTGTCGACAATTAAACAAAAGAAAGGAATTGCGTTAGAATAATCGCGAGTGCCGATCGGCAGAAGAAATCTCGCACGACATTCGAGCGGAAATCTCCTCGCAACTGTCTCTCGAACAGAAAGAATGAAAGACCCGTGGGAGCGGCCGGATTAGACGCAGAATGTTTGTTGCGTACTCTATATATATTTACACGTAGCATGCGAACCTCGAGCTCATTCTTAACATCTTACGAGGCCGTGGCCATCAACTGGGGGACCGCAACTCTCGTTGTACAGTGAAAACAACGTAAATTACACTTTGCGTACAATGTAAAAAAAAAACACACACACACAAATCCAGTCGTGAATATAGAACATTCCACGGGAATCGAGTGAGTTTTTTCTACCGATTTTCCTCCTTCGAGTTGATAATATTAAATTTTACCTAAAGAATAAAAGCGCTGATTATTAAAATTTCTATAAATTGTCAAAAATGATTTCAATTCTGAAGAATAATTCATCGGAATATTATTCAGTCGCTGCCTGTTCCGGTTCATAAACTTTTATTCTTGTAAATAAATTTAAAAAATCGACAATCATATCCATCTATTCTGGACTTGAGAGAAAATAGAAAATTATTGGAAAAGTGAGACTGAAACTGAGAGAATAAAAAAAAATGGATAGTTTTATTTAGCGTAGAATTGCCGATACAGTTAACGATCGCATATCTTACGCAGATTTTTCCCACGATTCGTTCTCTCGTGAGTTGAAACTATAGCGGTTTTTTTTCGCTTCAAGTGCTAGCTGAGGAAACGAATGCAAAAGAGGTGAGATGGCGTTCCGGTCGCTCGCGCCCGGCCACGCGCCTTTTCCTCTGCATTCTCTCATTATTTTCCTTCGCAAGTTCGTTCCCTTTCCCGCGATATTATACGAGCATTGTGCTTTTTAAATCGTCGTCAAAAATTCTTATCGCTGAGTTTTATTTTTATATTCTCATAAACATAATATCCATCGAGAGTGAAATGCAGTTTCACGACAATGTGTATGCCTTTTTGTTGAAATTATTCGTGCAAGAGGGTTATTGTTAATGTCTCCATTGCTTACCTTTGAAAACATCGCTGTTAAAACGAGTGAGATCGTTTCTCGATAAGTTCAAGAAGAGAACGTGGTTTAGACCGGTTAGAGCACCGTCCTCCATATGTGACAACTCGTTACGACTGAGATCGATCCGCAGAAGAGATTCACCGAGATTTGAAAACGCTCCACGTGGAAGAAAGCCTGAAAGATTCATCGAAAAGACATTTCTATTTAATTCCCAAGATTTATCCCATCGTTAAACGTTCAATCTTCGTAACCGTGTCTCCGTATTGACACCTTGTAATTTTTAAACTGATTCGATGGCTCCTTTTTCTATTTTTACATTTTTCAAAACAACAACAAGCCAAAAATTCTCCACATACTTTACAAAGGATTTTTATCGAAGCTTTTTTTTTAAACTAGGACTGAAAATACCGCAAAAACTATTCACTGGAATTTTTCCATTCGATATTCACGAGGTAGTTTCATATCGGATATTCTACGTTGTTGAGGTACCAAAGTATGTCATCTGACTTGGTATTTTATGCCAAGAAGAGCCTCTTCATTTAGAACCTGCATGCTTTGAACAGATTTTTCGAAAAATATGAAAATATCGATGTTTCGTTAATTTTTGGAGTTGTCATCGAATATAAACAAAAATTACTTGCAAACTCTTTGCGTTTCTCATTTTTATCAACATTTTTTCTCACTAAAACGACAAGTTTCTACTCCAAAGATGTTTGTGATGATAATTAACTTTACGTCCACATACGTTGATACGTAAATGAAAGAATTTAAATGAAGAAAGCTTACCGATATCGTTGCCAGCAAGCGAGAGGACTCTAATGGCTTTAGGCCCCTTCAAGGACTCAGCAGGTACAGTGGTAAGATTGTTATCATCGAGATACAATTCTTCAAGATTGTCGCAACCTTTGAAGATTCCTTCCTCGATGCTCCGAATTCCGTTACGACGAAGATCGAGTAATCGCAATACAGCCATGTCGCGAAACTCATTGCTCGAGAAAATGGGGTTGAGATTATCGCCGAGTAAATTGTCACTGAGTCTGAGTTCTCGTAGTCGTGTTTGTGCGTTCAGTAGTCGATCCATCAGCCGATAAATCGAGTTACCAGAGAGATCTAGTTTTTCGATGTTTAGGCCTGAATTCAGCAGATCCTCGGGTAATCTTTGATAACCACAATTTCTCTGACTCAACCAAGTGACTGGTTGATCTCTCAATAACTCGAGAGTATCGCTCGTGAAAATAACGCGATCGCAATTCATTCTCAGTGCACGAGGATTGTCCGGAGCGATTGTGCACTTGCAAGGCACGTGGAGATCCCTTTTTAACTCTACGCATGGCCGCCATTGGGCCTGACTAGCTTCGAATATTCCGATGAGAAGGAACAGCCTCAGGATTTTGTTGCTGGAAAATAAAAATTCATTTCTTAACAATAAATGCAGAACGATCAACGTTAGAAGTTGGTGAAAATTTCTTATCTCGTGAATCTCCTTATCATTTCTCTTAACACGTTTCCTCCTCCTTAACATATCCTTCATAATTAATTCATTATAGTTTCTGAAAGATTGATGGAAAACGGATTATAACTTGGAACTCCGTGAGAATCCATGACAGAATGAAAATATCGAAGCCCTTAAAGTTTTATGAATACAGTGAGTGGTAAATTAGATGCGACTTGAAATTATAATGAAGGCGTTGAAAGAATGTGGGTGTCCATGAAGAGCATCACGTCGGTAACTACGAGGAATAAAAGTTTCACTTTCATTGCATTTTATCCGGCAGGCCGGTTATCGTCATGGGAAATACTCAGGGAACCTTTTACAACGGAGCTACGAACCAAAATAAAGATCTGGACGATGGTGATGGTGGGTTCAGCTAGTGGGTTTTAAATGGTTGGAAAGTTCAATATTTAATTAAAGAAAATGCCATAATGAGAAGCTCTCGGCGGTTGAGGAGTTTAAAACACATGTTCATAGTTGCCAGGAGAATTTTTCAACTCTCATTTGTTTAGCAGTATTAAGCTTGAACAAACAATATTTCCAAATCGATCTTCTATGTTGCTTGATATGAAAAAAGAAAAAGGCGTAAAGAAACGTGGGTGAAAAGGCCTTGAGGGCTGAGCACTTAATGAAGGCTTTTCAGTAACGTCGAATCAAGGTCCCTTGCTCAATGTATCTGGACGGGAGCCTATACTCTGGTCCATTTTCATTCCCACTAGATGTCGTTCGCAAGATCTCCATTCATGTCTGACGCTTCTTGGCGGATACCGGTTCGATCGCTTCCCAGACTCGGATTACTGGAAGTTGATTTCGAAAGCCTTGTCATTTTTTTTCTCCTACATATTTCGCCATTTTCTCGAGGAGAAAAAGAATTTTTTTTATGAGGATAGGCTGAAGTAGCGAGATGAAACGATTTCAGTTCTTTTGTCGAGAACGTGAGAAATATGCTCCTTCACTTTGACGGGGGAACAATAGACGAAGAATATGAATGATGTTAGCGACACAGGTAGTTTTATACGCGCACATACACACGTATATGGAAAAGAGTATCATGCTCTTTATGTGTAACACACCAGCGCGATGGTTTCCCCCGCCTTAGCCTGGTTCAGGAGGAATCTGACGTGTGTATCTTCCTCTTGCTCTCTCTCGCTCTCTTCCTCTTCTATTCAGACTACAGGTCTAGTGGGTTTCGGGTCTGCGGAAATTGTACACCGACGCGAGAACAGGTAGAATTATAAGTGAGTTTATGTACCGGTCTCGTGCTAATTAGGGAAAAAGCATGGAATGTGCCGTATCACGAGAGGGAGTGGAAGCCGAAAGTTGGAGGAAGCTGAGCCAACATCAGTTGCTCAGCTCTCTGGGAAAAATTGTGAGCAGTTCACATTGTGAGCTGCTAAATTTTATTGTTGCTTATAGATATTTCTTCAACACTATCGCCTCGCCGGAAGGTTGACAAGACTTCCGGTGGCACAAAAATTTGTGTAATATCGCGTCGTTTCTTGGCATAATACGAAACTACTTTTTTTTTATTCATCCTGCTTCATACTATTTCTTTACGACTTTCACCATGTGCAACTATAGTTGTGGACTTTGAAAAAACATCACGCCTCGTTCCATAATAGCAGTCGATCGTTTTCCAATAGAATTTCTCGAAAGATTTAGCGGCTTCATTTTCCGTCCTAAGGTTCCGACAAAAACTTCGTCATCGCAGGATCGATCTCTCCAGTTTCTATGTTTACTATAGATCCCCATTGGCTGAAAAACTTAATGACACCGTGCAAAAATTTAACACCCTACAATTAAGGCCAATAAATTTTATTTTTCAAAAGTTGAATGGAATTTTTCATGGCATGCAGCTGAAAAACGCTCAATATACTCCCAACAGTTTACCCATACAGGCAACTTTATTTCCTGTGGTTAATATATCTGGCTAATTTCCTGACGTTCTTAATTTTATCACTGCTGCTTTGAATACCACTCACTGTTATTCGCCGCAATAAGTCGTCAAAATAGGGATACATGGGATCGTGATATGTTGCTTCTGGTATTTACTATCCAATAAAGATTACACTAGATTTAAGTATCCTTATTCCTCGGACGTGCACTAAGTGTATGTTTTACATGTGCCATATTCGGAACACGCGCACTTGCTTCCACATACCGAAGCGTATGCTCAATACGTATAGGGTGTCCCACATTTTTCGTTCGGAATGCCAACATTACCAAAGTTTTTACACACTGAAATCTTATTTTTGAAAAAAAAAGAGGATTTTTGCCCAGTCGAACTTGTTTCCTCCGCGAAACAAGACACTACATTTTTTTGTAAGGCCTCAAGGCAGTCAACTTGCTAAACGATGGTTCAACGGTTCTGGGAGACCCGCAACTGTAGCGCAGTATAATGAATTTTCGCTCTGCACTAAGCTGAGTTTGCCGACGACTCCGCTCGGAGAAAAGTCGTTTTAAAATCGTAAAAACGTCCAAACGGTCAAAGATACAGCAAAAATACATGAGACTACACTTGCAGAACATGCAAAATCCTACAAAAAAGGTTTAAGTCATATTTTGCTACTTTGAGTATTTCAGTTTTGAGAGCGGCTTGAAAAACAACCTGATTTCCAGACGTTACGCGCGAGCATTACGGATTTGGCATCGTTGCGATCAGCCATCGGGAGCAAACGAGTAAAGATAGAAAATACTTTTAATTACTATATTATGGGAACTTTCAGGCTCAGCAGGATTGCAGATTCCATGGGTTTTGCTCGTATCATTAACCGTTTGTGAATTAACGCAGACTGATTTTAAAATGGTTCGCGGTTTCTCGACTCGGCATACAGCTCCGAACTTGGCTGGAACACCCTCTATAAATTCGAGATTCCTCATTGATATCCCCCATCAATTGCTACACACTGCGCGCACAAATAACGAGCGAAATACTTTCTCATTATCGTAAGCGTAGTTTTGTACGCGATTGAAATAATTACACTTCTGTCTTGTGTATGTTGATACACGAAATAAGAGTGATTGTTGGCTGACGTTTTCTACATTTGCTCAGTACGTGAATTAGTGCATTCAGCGGCGTTATTGACGATTCAACGGGCACATAATTATGTTTGCAAAATAAAATACGAGCTAGTGTTGAAAAGACTGACAAAAAAATTATGTACGATTGGTTATTCGTCAAAATTATTACTGTAGAAAGTCACGATCCTCTGACTCGGCCGATGCACCACACCAACGTTAAACGTTTTTTTACTGCACGCACAAACGCAATACACGAGCTCACGTCAGCACAGTTTGTGGGACATGAAAGCAACAACGGTACAGATCAACCAGACTCACAATTTTCACTCTCGAAACTAAGAATCGCACTTCGAGGATAGCGTTCGAAGGAGAAAATATAAAGCCTTCTCCCAATTATCACAATTTCACAAACGCACAGAAAATTATGTTTTCGAATAACAGAAAACCTGTAAGCAAAAAAAAACTATAATTATTCAACGGCTTTGCGTTTGTGTTCGAGCGTGAAAATGTCACAGGTCATCGGCAAGGCTATAATTTAGAAAAATCATTACCAGTTACGCCGATGTTTTCCTGACTCAGTATCAATTAATCTTGGAATTTTTACTCGATCCTCGAAGTTGCAACGTTTACTGAATTACGAGTACAGTTATATTATGCATTACATAGTTGAATAGTTCTTTTCGATTCTTCGTTGCTTAAGACGTGTTATCTCTCTCTTTATTTATATCCATACTATCTCGACGACCGGTCTTTGAAAACTCGAGGTACACTCAGCTCATTAGTCACCGCCCACTACTTTGTACGGTAAGTCTCGATTTGGTTCACGGTTCACGATTTCATCCGTTCTTAAACTTGGTTTTTCCAACAAAACAATATTATTCTTTAGCACGTTTACGACTCGGGGTTGAGAATACTCCAGGACTGTAAAAACTTGGATCACACTTTGGATTTGTTGAAAGTTACGACAAGTCCACTGGAATATGATTAATTTTAAATGATCGTGATGATCAGATGTCTTTGTTGTTAAAAATGATTTTGTTCATTGAAAGGAAAAGCCAGACATTCTTTCGTCAATGCTTTTAATGAACGAAAAAAAAACGAAACTGAAGTTTACGAAATTGAGAATTTTGAGTTTGTTGCCAGCTTTGACGAGTGGAAATACCGGGAGAAAAGTCATTGGATTATCGAAGACGTTCCACGTGTCAATGAGATGGAAACGTGCACGAAAGTTGAGAAAAAAAATAAAGTATCGACAGCGAAAAATGATAAAAATGTTAAGTTTTTTGCTGCTGCAATGTTTGCTGGAATATCAACCTCTAGAATTTCTGTCATGTTGACTTATTCGTTAGCAATATATTTCTTGGTCTTCATTTGACACAAATGCGCGGGACTACCACATATTTCGAACGCTCTCCCTTTTTCTCTCTCTCCCTTGCTCTCGCTGACTATTCGAACACTCCATCACAGAGCCAATGTAACATTTAAGAAGACACGATACAAGGATAACGGTTCTTCGAGAGAGGAATCTTCAGACTGAAGGATAAAAATCAAAAAGCAAAATGAAATCTCGGAAACGAATGACCAAGAGTTGATTTTATTGATCTTGGTCACAGTGAAATGTGAACAGTTCGATTCATTTGCAAAATTCGTCTATAAACCTTGACCGATAGTCTGTACCGTCTGGGTACACACAAAATCGTCCAACTCGAATGAAATCAGCTGTTTAACCACATCAAAAAATTACGCTTTTTGCAATGCTTTTACGTGTCCTCGTATTTCCAGACACGAAAAGTATCATATTGAATAATTCATGCTCCTGTGACCTCTTTCAGTTGATGGTCACAACCTTTCACCGCTGCACGAACATGCGTATAAAGATCGAGTCTTCTAATTTTTCTACCAGAGCTTCATTATTCATTCGCTGTCTTTCTTTCTCCAAAATTCCTGTCTCCTGTTCGACCTTTGTCAATAAAAACTGTCCTACGAGTTTCTGTTAGAATTTATTGCACGGATATCACGCAAAATTTTTTACTGAATTTTAGAAATACGAAAACAAGTAGAAATTAATGAACAACGATGCTTAGAATTTCGATGACTGTGCGGAGTATGGTTTGAAAGTTTCACACGTCAAGGAAAATTGGAACTTTTAATTGAAGGTTTAGATTGATGAAAAAAAAACTTGGAACGGTTTTCTTCGGAAATATTGTGTGTTTGAAAAAATGGTCGGGGACCATTCAACTGTGAGAAAGATCGTGAGCGAAGCATTTCTGAGTGACCACACGAGGTTGAGCGACAAAAATATCAGGTCGATGACTCGAGTAAATTTGAAGGTAAAATCGTCGGATGAATTGGAGAAGGCTGAGACGTATCGATGACATATTTTCCGTGGATTTTTGTAAATTTATACGAAATCTAATTGAACGTTTGATGGAATTTTCGTGGGAAAAAAATGTTAACTGGAAAATCTTGATGAGTGTTCGATAGAATGAAAACATGGGAGCCCCTTTGGACTTATATGGGACTGAGAGGAATAAAGATGAAGAAATAGCTACGAGGTAATGAGGCGTGGAAAATATGAGCAATGGGCGAAGCAGTTGATCGAGAAACTCATTTCTAGGGGTGAATAAACCCGATCGGCAAAAAGAGGAAAAAGCAAATAGACTCACGCCATGATCCTCTTGATCTGAACGATGTTTGCCTCTGTTATTTCAAATGGCCACTGGAATCGTATTTCTTCCTTGCACTCACACGTAGCACAGCAACGAAACGTCAATAATGCACCTGGATCATGACAACTCAGAGTTCAACTGTGTCCACATCCGGAAGATTCGTCAAAAACTTGGACGAGAATAAATAATCAACTGGGTTTTCAATGTCTCACCCTCGAGGATATTAAGTTGAAATAATTCCTGTTCATCGTTGCAACTTCACTGATGATTTTATCCAGCGAAACCTGATTCGAATTACTTATTCCCCCTGCTCGAGTTTATTATTAGATTTTAGCACCGGGGGGAACGAAGTAAACGAGCGTAAGTTCACTCCGCAAGAAGAGGACTACTGCGAGCCGATTCTCCTCGCTCGCTACGAGCTCCCTCAGAACCGAGAGGCTGAACCTGAGTTACACCTAAGAACCAAGGTGGGGGGAACACAGCATCGGAGAGAAGGTGAAAAAAATCGGTATGCCGAGGAGAGCCGAGTCTTTCTCTGCGTCTCTCAACCACTCGATGAGAAGCTGAAATTGTGTAAAAACATTGACCGATTATTTAATTACGATCCACCGCGTAATTTTTTATCATTCATTCGATAGCATTGTCCATAAATTTTAGTCAAATCGAATAAATTTATGAATATTCATGGCGAACGAAACTTTTGGACGCGGAGACTGAAGCCAATCGTGCGGCGAACGTTGATCGATTATTTAATTATTTTCTAATTTTCCGCTACTTTTGTTGAAATGAAATTCATCCGAAAGTATGTTCAGTGAAAAACTGGCCAAACATTTGCCTAGGCTTGGTCGGAATATACAAAGAGAGTGTGGTAAACAATGTCTATGAAAAATGATTGAATTTCGTTCGAAAATTAGTATGTTTAGTCGTTACTTTCCGGAAGCCACTCTTTAACGAGCAACTCTATTTTTCGAAACTTGTTCATTCGTCAAGAAATTTAAGAATCTGGGCTGCAAAAAAACTAGGACAATATAATGAAAGATCAATTTAGTCTGATGAAAATTATGGCTAGACAGAGTTTCTACTCTCTCAGAAATTAACCCAAATTTACACTCGATATGGGGAACAATACAAATGATTCGTAAATAATGAAGTAGAAAGTAATTTTGAATCAGTGTGGATGATTTTTTGTTGCTCTCGTTATTGGCTTTCGAGGAAGTAATAGAAGAGTTTCTGTTTTCACTCTTGTCTCGTTATGATGATTGATTAATTTTCTTGAAAAGTCAATACGAACTGTAATTTGCACACCACTTAAAATTTCTTTGAGTTATGAACGAATATTCGTTCATTAATCTGTACAAATTGATGGCAGGACTGATGTTTTCGAAAACGAAATTTGTGCATCTACCATCTCATTTTTAATTCGAAAAATATTCGATATAAATATCAGCTTCGCGAATGGAAGAATTTTCACCAATTCGCCAATTTCGGCTCAATCTTTTTGTAAAGAATAATCAATCACACTACTTTCTATTAAAATTGATCGCATCTACTCCATCCATGCGATTTAATTCGATCATGGAAACAGCAAAAAAATAATTGACTCGAGCACATTTTTGAGGACTCTATAAAGTCGTTTGTCACTCATTAAAAAATCTATCACTTATTATTTTGTTGTAAATAACAAGATATAGTAATTTTGACACCTGGATAAATAATAATTTGACTTTTCATCATCTTACTGTTAATAACGATGAATCGTGTGTTCGGAACGCTCGGTGAATGAGCTCTCGTCTCAGAATTCAGTGCGAGATGCCTCGGGCGAGAGAACGCGCGAGCCACGAGGACTTTAACATAACGGGGATTCCGCGGTGTGAGCCAACGACCATCATAGCCAGCATCACGCGTATTATTACTATACCGTGAAATCGCAATGTTAGCCCAACCATATATCGCTGATATGATTTCAAGGCTTCGAACTTCGTACAGCCACACAATCGATCTTCCAATAATAATGAATCCCAAAGAATTCAACAAAATGTAACAAATATTGGAACGTCAATAACTTTCAGGAACTTCCCAAAAATCATCAATTTTTAGAAAATAAATAAAAGATCGACTCGCTAAATGGGGATTAAAGTTTCTTCGTTTATGGCTCATGGTTTCCGGGTCGTGGCGTGAAAATATAACGAATACGTAGCATTCCTTTGGAGCACCGAATTTTTCTCCGTAAACGATTAAGCACTTGATATATTTAAGTTGAATCCCGCGAGATTAATGAAAACTTGAAAAATCATTTTTAAATCCTCTAAATCTACGAAATTCTCATGTTTTTGAAAGTTTTCAGTGTCGTCAACATTGACACTTCATTTCTTTCGTATTGTCAATGTTATGAAAAAAATGTGGGAAACATCTTAGTGCTCTAATTCAAGAGAGCATTGAAAGTATTTGTGCTTGACAAACATGGTAATCATAAAAGAATGAAAAAAAAGTTTATGCAATGTGGGGAAGAATAAAAAGTGAGAGATTTTCCGAGAAATCCCCCCATTCTGTCTGGTATTTGACAATTTAATAAAATTGAGGAGTGAACCATGTTACGTCATTGATTACTCTGTTTCAGAAATTTAGAAAATAACAGCCGGTACTTTTTTTTATCGAAAAAGAACATTATAGGATTATTATTTGGTTTTGGTTAATGGTTATTTTTGTAACACATTTCAATGAAGAAAAAAAAATATGCTGGTCCTTAGGAATCGATGTGTGGCACAAAAGCGAGATAAAACGTTCGTAAGAGCATTTTCTTACGTGCCTTTCACTGCGCTCGAATTCACTCATACCAAAGCCTTGGGTGTTCTCAAGATCGTCACTGAAACGCCAATCGGTATGAGTGAACTTCTCGTCCAATGAAGAAAACTTTTCAATACCCAACATGGCAACTAAACGTTTCCTAACATCTCATGCACGTCTCCCCAGTGGATAAAAGAGGAAGTTCTTCTTACTCACGATTCTCTCTTTCGACTCAATGAACACAAACACATCTTTGAAGATGCGAAGTCGTAGCTAGCTCTGGATTAACTATTTTCTTAGCGACGCGCGACATTTCCTGCGAATTAAATCATAGCAGGAACGTTTTTAAAATGAATAAAAAATAGACTGATTGAAAAACATAATTCCGCACATTTTTTATATTGTTGTTGATTTGCACAAATTTTTTATCGCACGACTAATTTTTAATTCAATCGACATCTAAAATCCTCAAAGGACGTCAAGGTGCCTCCCTCGGGTTCTCAAATTTCAGGTCGATGATATTAAATGAATCCATTGTCTCGAAGTAAAATTTTATACATTCAATATATCTGTACAACAAAAAAAAAGGTTTTTTCTTTACCCCATAACGAAGGATTTCTTCTCATTTTCTTGCTCCGTCGACAATCCAGTTCCGAACAAGTTTTTGTATCCGCCAGTAATAGAGGATATCATCTTGTATCCACACTCCCTTGCGGGAATCTTCCGAGGATTTGCTGAATGTGAGCCTGTATAACGGGTTTCATCATTTCACTGCTATGAAAATGATATGTACTATACACATTCTGCCATCCTGAATACATGTATATTCAAAATAGAAATGACCGTGAGAAATTCATTACGAAACAGGACAGCAAAAAATCTTGAAACGGACTTGACAAAATTGAACTCCTACTTGTTGACTACACTATGAAATAAAAATCAATGAGCATGTTGAACGCTCGTTCGTCTCATCTTCCATCGAATGCAACGAAAATATTATTAATCAGATCGAAGAATCAATATTTAATTTCTGAAACTTCTTTCTGGTTGAATTTTGAAAATCAATGAAAGTTTTCCAACCCGAAATCGGGTATCACCGACTGCTACTGTAGAAAGTAATCAACTCCTATTTAAGGTGAGGGATCAGTCGCCATCTCGCCACTGCGAGTGCGAGAGAGATAGCGGCAATTTCAGTAATTGAATATTTTCGTCACTGTTTCGCCAATTTGAAAAAGCCCCTGTCAGCGGATTTTTGCCATCGTTTCGCGTTCGCCGACAGAGCCTTTTTCTGATTAGTCAAACGATGACGGAGAATTTTTATCTCGAAAATTCGAGGTCAGGTTCAGTGACGGATCCATCACCTTAAGCTAAATTCTCCAAATCTTTGCGGTAAATATCGACTCACTTGAAGGCTTTGAACAATCATCTCCTCCCAACGCACGGTTTCGCAGATCTCGCTCCGGATAAACGCCACTTTATTGTGGGTTAATATTTCAAAAAATATTTAGTCCAAAAATCAAGTTCCGGTGACTTTCGACGAAAGGCGAGCGTTCTTTATGAACGCTTGACAAACGATTTCGTCGTTGCTGGTGTCGAGTAGTTCATTTTTAAAACTGGGATGACTTTATTTTAAAAAGTGATATAAAAATAGTGAATATCTCGCCGAACACAGCGAGAACAATTTGCATGCGGGAAATAACCAAATGGTGTTAAACGATGAGCGTTCCGTGGCATTATTTAAAAATATTCCAACGCGATGTAATATGCCATTGAACTGGAGACATGATAAATCCTTCGAAAATATATGAATAAGCAAAGAATAAGATTGTAGAATAAAACTTATGTATAAATGTGTGTACATCGAGACTATAGTACGAAGAAGTCGAAACCTTGATTGATAAGATGAATTTTAGTTCGAACTCATCATTTCTTTGATTAACGAGACAGCATTTTTCTCGCCGATTTCAATCAAAGTATTTGTCAAATTGCTCATCGTCAGAGTGCCCTGGATCTGAAATATAAGAACAAAAAATATATTCAAATATTTTAACCCTCCGTGGACACACTACAATTAGCGCACCTCTCCAGTCACACGTGGGTCTGGGTTGTCCTACTGTTTTTTTTAACTGGACTTGGACTCGTTCAAAAAATCAGAAAAAATTGAGTAAACTTGTTCGAGATCTATAGAAGGAAAGCCCGCACATGGTGATGGATAAAAATCCTTTTTATTATTGTTATTTGAGGATAATCGATACGAAAGACGAGAAATTCACGTAATTCGCTGAATGGGCTGAACAGCTCGGACCCATGTGTGCCTACGGAAGGTTAACAACATGCTAGATGTCAAATTAATTTCCATCGTTGGAATGCAACGACATTCTTTTTATTTTCTTATGCAGAGCTCAAGATTCTTGTTCAATATTCGGTCAGGAAAACAAAACGGTATTTTTTTATGATCCAACGAGAAAATCGGTACAAAAGTTTTCATGGATTTTTAAATTGAACAAACAACTGCGACCCCGAAGTTTCGGGCTCCAGTGTCAACTATAGGCAAGTCTCTTCTATTTGCATTTCTTTAAATTCGATATAAATAGCTCGGTTCCAGTTAAAATAAGCCACACGTACTCCATTTATAAAAAGAAGATGATATTATTTATGAACTTACGTCAGCGTAATTGAGAATGATCATGGATGGACTCGACTGTTGAGCATCCACAGTACTTAAAAGATAATCACAGTCGAGATGCTGAGCCAGTTTCTCCCAACTGCGATTTTGATCCAGAATCTTGGAAACTTTTTCAAGTACCTTTGGGTCCAAATGATCCAACGACGCATCATCAGCGTCCGTAACTTCCATTTTAATCTGTACTGTGGAAGCATCGGTAACGGTCTCAGAAGTTTCGCTGCTTTTGGTCAGTAAACGAAGAAGCTGTGAACGAAAAACATTTTTAAAAAGCCAACGAATAATCAATTTCCAAATTCCAACAATCGTCGTTATTATTGAATGGGATTTTGTGCACATACCTCAGGCTTGTTGCTGGCAAGGTCAACAGAAGTCTGTCCGACGCCACCACCATCTTCCATTGTTTCGTCGCAGTAAATTTCTTCTTTAACGTCCACCGCCAAATTCTTATCGTCGTCCTGAATAATAAATCGTGTTTTGTACGTGAAGCTTTTCGAGTTCACGTAAAATTACCGGATTCGTTGTAAAACTCTCGCGGTATTTACCTCATCGGTTGGTTCTTTATTACTATTTGGCATGTATGGGTCGGCTCCGTGCTCGATCAAAATTTTACACATTTCTTTCGCGAGCTCTCCTGGATTAACCACAGCGCTGTGCAGCGCTGTGTTACCACCCAAGTTTGTCTTGTTGATATCGATGTTTGTCTGAAATGATTTTATCATAGAAAACCAACTTTTCCTTAATGTGAACGATCAGTTTGTTCGAGCTGACAGATTGAACGCGAGAAAGTCGATACAAAATTTATGAACGATTCTCTGTTCAATCAAAAATTTAAAAAAACGAGTTTCCCATAGAGAAAAAGAGAAATTACGACATGGGAGCGCGCAAATGATCTTCAAAAGTTAATTGAGGTTCCTCCGAATAAGACGGAGATGAAAAATATGAGGTGATTGGTCCGAAGCGTACTCACTTTTTCCAACAGGTACTTGACAATTTCCGTATGACCGTTTTCGACCGCAATATGAAGAGCAGTACGACCGTAAGAAACTTCCGTCTCGTTCACTTCCGCTCCAGCTTTTATCAAAGATTTGACTGCATGAAAAGATCCAGCTTCGACGGCCAATTGCAAGAGCGTCCAGCCTGCGTCATCCCGAATCTCTAGCCTTACACTCTCCGACAATAGAGCGTCCACGCATGCTCCTGCTTCAGGACCTGATGAAAATTATAATTCAAGGACTGATTGTTTGTTTGTTAATAATATTCTACTGCCTTGTCACTGGCTGTAACGAAAAATCTTGATCGAATTTATTCAAGCGTTCCATTCTTCTCGAAAACCGATATTGTTCCGTCGCGTGAGCAAAAGCGGAAAAAAACTCAAGAGTAGATATTTTATCGCGGAACTGAACGACAGGCCTTAGAGGAAAATACTCGGCGGCATATTTACCGACTAAACGATCGATAGTGCGCGTTAAGTGAATCAATTCAATTTTCACATACTTTTGACGGCGTAGTAAAGCGGATAAAAATCACGGTCGTCTCGTTCGTTCGGATCTGCACCGAGTACGAGCAGAGCCTTCACGACTTCCGGTTGATTCAAAAGGACTGCATAATGTAACGCTGTCTGGAAAAATCAAAACATCGATATTAAGCCGGCGGTTTTGTTAGAAAAATTGAATTAAGCAAATGAAAAATACTTTTTCATTGCTCGGTTATTTATAAGTGGATTTTTTTGTTGCATAGATTATTTATTTAAAAAAAAACTACTATTACCTTTCCTGAGCTGTTTTTCAGATGCACGAGGCTCTTCAGGTCCTTGAGGTTGTCCAGGATTACGAGAATGTGTTTGACGATTTCACGTTGTCCATGACGAAGAGCGGAGTGCAACGGCGTATCTCCATACGTGGAACGTTCCTCGAACATTTTAATTAATAATTCCTTTGCTTTGGTTGGCTGTTGGCCAATTTTTTTCATCGTCGAAAGAACCAAATTCCCCGCGAAATTCGTTTCGTTCTAGAAAGTTGAAAAAAGTTGATTCGACGTTACATGCAGATTTCAATTTTATTCGATAGCGTACTTACGGTCCGTGACGATTCTCCATCAGTGGTCAACATCGCGTCACTTTCAGACTCGTCCAAAGTCTGTTCGTACCCTGTAATGGCGACGAACAGTATAGAACAAAGGATCGCGTTATTTCTTGACCTTTTTAATTAACGATACTAGATAACGAACGATGTGCCGACGTTGTACTGTTTTCGTTGATCGATAGTAATAATAAATGATAAGGGTACAGCTACTCACTAGGAATATCAATGGAACGAAGAAAGTCAGCATATTCCTTCGAAGACAATTTGTCATGGCCCTCAAGAAATTTGACGAGTTCCTGCGAAACATTGACGAGCGAACCGTTGGGCGTGAGGTTCACATTGTTTTCGTTTCTTTTTATATTGCCAAAATCCGAGCTCCCTGAATACGAAATTCGCCGACGTTTTTTGTCTGAAAAATATTCGTTTCCTCGTTAATAAATCATCAGTTTATGGAATTTATAAACCCAAAGAAATGAATATCATCAAACTCACTGAAGATACAGTCTCTTGGCTTGTATGTGAACTTTATCGGTTCAGAAAAGTCACCGTCGGTTGGTCGCTCCAGCTTTATATAAACTTCTCTGGGAGCGGTTATTTCTCTCTCGTATGGAGGCGTTCTGCTCGAAAATGTTGAAATATATTACTTCAAACTATCAAGATCTAATTATTTCGTAAATCAAATGATTTCAGAATAAAAATTGACGATTCAACAGCCATTTTTCTGAAACTTCGGCAAACACAAAAATTGTAGCTCGTTCTTGCTATTGAATTTTTTCACGTACTTGAACACTATAGCGTATTGATGGTGAACGTCCAGTTCAGAGAAGCGACCGTATCCGGACCAGATCTCGTGATCGTTTTCGTCGACCTCGAAAAATTTGACTTTTATATTCTCTGAAACGAAAAAAAAATAGAATTTTTATGCGATCGAAAAGTATATGTTGACCGTGTCTGAAGCCCTTGAATTTGTTTATTTGGCAATGCTGTGGACGTAGTGCGACTACGCCCGTGCCTGGAGAGATCTGACGAGAAAGATTTAAGGCCATTGAATTCGGCTTTACCCAGTGAAAAACAAAGCTTCGCTCCGATAGAATCTTTCGAAAAATAAATCGAATAAATTGAAAAAAGGAGCGGGTGAAAGAATTATCGTACTTTTTCCAACTTTTTCGACCAGCATGAAGACTTCCTCGCCACCTTCGCACGGACTGGAGAATTTGTCGATGCGACAAATTTTTAATTCCCCGGTCAAGGCGCTTTCTGCCAAGATATGAAAAAAAAATCGGACTAATGTTGCATTTCGTACGAAACAGAAAGATTATGAAGGCCGTGGAGGTGAAAAAAAAACTTACTGAGGTTGTTGATGGCGACTGAGTATGTCGGTTCCGTGATGGGCTTCATAACGCCATTAGAATCCTCCATGAACGCTTGGAAACACAGCGAAACACTGTTCAGGTTCATCCACTTTTGAGCGGCGTCTGCATCCATTTTGATCTGGATAACGGGGAAAAAAATCCGAAAAATGCGTTTATAATCTTTTCTCGAGATTCGCTGATGACTGAACGCCGACACGATAAACAATCACCTGAGTTTCTTCGGAAACACGCAAACTCGTTATGTTCGCATTTTTACATCTTTGTTTCTCCAGGGCTTCAGCCGCCATTTTCGCAAAAAGCTCAGCTTTAATGTTTTTTTTCGCTGTATGAATTATACCCATGCCATGGAACCTGCAAAAATAAAATTCCGAAATTGATGCCTTTCCCAAAGGTTGTAAGTCTCATCACAGCATTCCCTCCAACTGCTACATTAATATTGAGGAAAAGCTATTCTGTGCAAAATAACTGAAAAATGTGGTTACCAAAATAGAAAAGTCTTCGCACGAAATGGAAAAACTTCAGACGCTTTTATGTTTGTTGGTCCGAAACGTTCTAAACGTACTTACTGCGCTATAAAATCGTTTTCCTGTGAAACTTCAATCTCGTAAGGGGCTTCGTTTTCGGAATTTCCTTCTCGCTTGATCAAATGATGAGCATGAGGCATTCGTCTGTCCGGGTCTGAAGTCACCAGAGTACAACGAATTTTCGCATTTTGGCCCACAAAATTGATCAACTGCAATAAGTTCCATGATAATGGGCTGCCTTCTCCAAGAAATCAGGCGAATAATTCTCATTTTCAATTAACCCTTCGAGCGCACAGTGGGTCGTGTGGACCCCGAACGATTGTTTGTCATTTGATTTTCGTTTTCCTCAAAAAATAAGTTCAGGGCCATAAAATATATATAATTTGTTACGAAAAGCGTCCCTACAGAAAAAAAGTGAAATGATTGGAAAAACGCCTTGGGTCATATTGACCCAATATGTACTGGAGGGTGGCATGCACTCAAAGGGTTAGATTTACTAATTATTTACCAAAACAGGTATAGACGAATGAAGTTTCCTCTGAAATCTCAAAACAGCAATTTAGAAGACAAAAAAGCAACTTTTGCTTTACCTTTGCAGTTGGCGCTTGTCTCTTCCGCCTGGACTTTGTACTAGCACTGGATAAACATCCGTGAGTGCCCATCATTTCTGACTTGTATCGGAACCTGAATTTGTCGACAGGCTGGTCAAGAATAACGACACGAGGAGCCGGTAATTCTATCGCTGCAGACAAAGTAAAGCCGAAAAGGAAATTGTCGTTATTTAAAATAAGCAATTAGTATGGAGTCAAGTATGAAAGAAATTCTAGGAACTTCAGAGTTATTGATGAAGAATAAGAAATAAGAGCACCTGTAGAATTAGTGAAGTTCATGAAACTGTCTTCGTTGATGCCAAACATATTGGAGCTCGATTCGTCGGTCTGTGGCGAGAGGGACATTGTCATTGGCGATGAGACGCTACTCAGTGTTTGAGACTCCATCATGTTCAAATTATAACCATTCATAATCGGAACCCTTCGTGCTGTAGTGTTACCTTGTGGAGAATTCAAGATTTGGAACAATTAAGAATTGACGTTTATTTGCACTGTTTGCAAAAAGTGTCACATTTTCGAGTGAACAGATCGCGAGATTTTTTCAAACACTAATCTCTGCTATTCTATTAAAATTTCAAATAATCATGTACCAATTTCGAACGGATTGTAAATGTACTGAAGTTCGTTGAACGCCGTCTGCACTATTTCCATGTCATCCAACACTGGCATTTTTATTTATTTATTGAATATTTATTCGACCAAGAGAAAAAACAAAACGTGCTTAACAAGAAGATGAATTTCAAGTGCAAACGCTCACCGTTCCCGCACGACTGCGAAAGTCCGATGATCAGAACCAGAACCAAAGATATGCAACGATAGTGAGAATTTGTGAGGTTCTTCCCCGGGTTAAATATATATATGTTTTGTCACGTCGGCCAATTGCGCCTCGTGCTACGACGTACTGGCTTTTCCATTGAAACTCTCCATCATCCCTTCCCTTTTTTATTTTATGATTATCAACACATGCGTAGAATTCTATGCACGTAAATTGCAAAAAACCTTTAATACAATCATCATATCAACGTAACAAGTGCCGCATAAAACAGCTGCTGTTATTCGCGACGGTCACTGTTTAGTCAGCACTTTTTCATTTTATTATTTATTTCGTAGGTTATAAATTATCGTCGTACACTTGCTATTGTCAATTTGGCGGCAAAACTTGTCTGGAACGTTTCTTTGTTAATTATTTCACATAGTTCCGAGTTTGCAGCATTTAAAGACCCAAACAATGCTATAAACATTGACGTGAGTTTCATTGCACCAAAAGAATTTCTTCATATAATTCTTCTCATGATAAAACCAGATCCTCAAGCATTTTAATTCAATGGAAATAATTTTATTTGTGGCATTCCGTAAAACTTTTGAGCATCGAAAATGTTATAGGTTAGAAGAGCGGGGTCACTGAGAGGTGGAGGTTTTAGGGATAACACCTCGAGAGCAATCGCACATGATAGATATTGTAGCTAAATTTTCTCGTGGGAGTCGTCAGGGATAACATCTTCATTTCTGTGTGGCACCTACACGAACAGAACAGCTGATCCAAACTTTGTTCTATATAGATTTCATACGTTTCATATCTTATTGCCTGTCGACGCCATTGCTATTTCACACACATGGCCGAACCTTCGGGAAATCCCAGCATACAAAACACGTCTGCTTAGATTTATGGTCATTAATTTTTTTTTTAGTCTTGAGGATAAAATATGACATATGCACGAGCATTTTCCCGGTTTGAATGATAATTAATTATCTATAATGGAACAACCGTTACAACAGTTTTTTGAAAATAGAACAAAACCAGCATCGCAATCGTTACAGATCTACCGATAAAGAAGGAAAAATTATGAGTTTAAACCATGAAATCTCTCGAGGGTCAAAACCAGCTGCATGATAGCTGATGTATTTCCGAGGCTGCATTTTATTTCCAATTTAAACCTGCAGTCACCGATTTTATTCTAATATCTCCAATCTTTTTATCAATGTAATCCCCACAGTGTGTGTAATACCATTTTGAATATGGTCAAGTGAAGCTCCATCTGATTTTTCAAATTCAACACAGTCCAGCTGTGCGTGTGAGTTAGATTCCGGTCGTACGCGATAAGGGGGCGCTTTCACAAAGTGTGTCAAAGTAAAAGCACAATTCCACGTGAGTGCGAGCGAGGGTGGGGATTATTTGAAGCCTATATAAGTACCCACGAGACAACCAAATCGAGTGTAATTACATTCGTGCTGTTGAACACTAGTGCGTTTTGCTTTTATCAGAAGCTCGTTAAATATGGCAGCGAAAAATGAGAAAATCGGAATCATCGGAAGGTGAGTAGAAAATAGATCAGCACGACAATGATCATGATTATTACAAAATATCAATAGAGCGGATCCACAATATCTTTGATCGTCATACGTAAAATCATCGACAAAGAAAAATTGAATTTCCAAATTGCCATTTTTTTTTCATATCCTTCCGAAAATAATGAGGTTTTCGTTTTTCAAGTGTACAAAGTGCGAAGACGACAACTGCACGCCGGTGTATGATAGGAACAAGAATTTAAAATGCACTCAGTCTACTTTTGGCTCTAAATAACAAGAATTTCGTTCATTTTTCGTATTAACTGTTATGGGCCGATTTGAAAAATGCCATCTCGAGTTTTATTTTCGAGATCTCTCAGGCTTAACGAAAACATTGTTCAATTCAAAAAATTTGGTAAATATCTGAATTAATTTTCAATCAGCTGCGGTCATTAGTTGTTTCAACGGTGAGAAGTATAAATTTGGTTTTTGCTCGTGAAGTGCTCCAAATGAATGTATTCTCCAGAATATCAAAAATGACCAAAATTCCAAATTGTATATGACCTCAAAAAAAAAAGCGACAAACTTTATCTGTCCTTATGTATTTTTCATCAGTTTCAAGTGACAATTAGTGCTTTTCTATGTATCGAAATGTTGTCCAATCTCTTTCTCTTTCGCGTTTCCATTGCTTTTAATAATCGTTAAAAAAAAACATTGCAGCGGTCTTATTGGCCGAAGTTGGGCGATGCTCTTCGCCAGCGTTGGTTATCACGTGACAATTTACGACGTTGTCCAACAACAAATCTCCAACGCTTTAGAAGACATTAAACAGCAACTCCAGAGACTCGAAAAAGATGGACTGCTCCGTGGTTCTCTCAAAGCTAAACAACAGTTTGAGCTTATAAAAGGTAATAAAAAAATAATTCTTAACTTCTGCCAAAACCTCCTGAAAAACAAAGACCTCCATGCTATGAAAATTTTATATTTGGCATCAATTTTTGTCTGCAAAACTAGACGGTCAATTATTTCGTTTATTTTTTTATCATTAAAACAAAACACACGCACATTTCTGGAAAAGGTCGATTGTACTTTCAATGGCCTTGCAGAATAAAATGCCAATTCACAAGCTCTACATTATCCATTAACAAGTTCGGTGGAACGAGCGAATAGGGAAAAGTCATTTGGTTTTTCATCCTCACCTTTCTTGTGATAATTATTCAAACATGTAATTATACCAACCGGCGCATACACTTTTGGCAGCATAACTGAAAAATCTTGAGTCTTGTAAAATAATGTAAAATGTCACGATCGATTCAGGCACGTCAAATTTGGAAGAAGCGGCTAAAAATGCGAAGCTCATACAGGAATGTGTGCCGGAGAACTTGGAATTGAAACTCAAAGTTTACTCGCAATTGGATAAAGTTGTTGATAACAATACCATTTTATCGTCGTCAACGTCAACGTTCAAACCGTCGTTGTTCAGCGAGAAACTCAAACATCGCGATCAAGTGATCGTTTCGCATCCAGTAATTATATCTGTATTCAAATATTATGAAAGTCCTATCAGATTGTTTTTTTCTGATCATTGTCGCGCCTCTTGTTGATTTTTCAAAATCTCAGATATCTCGTGAAGTGTTTATGCTGCGATATCAATCAAATACGCAATTATTATCGTGGAGTTCGAGTCGGAGAATAACTGTGCATTTTTTTATGTGGAACTCTTAGAAGACGTAAACATGCTACATGATGGAAAATAATTTCGAGATAAGTCTCTGACCCATGTCGTGGAGAGCGTATTTCAAGACCTTCGGTTAAACGATGATAATTCCATTTAATAATTCGAAAATCACACGATGTTCACATTTAACGAAATTCCTGATTTTTCGATTTTCCACATTCGTTCTGCTCGGATTTTTTTGTAGGAGGGTGAAAAAAAATTATTAAAAAATGGCAAATATTCCCTGCAAGTTTAGTCGATGCTCAAAAGTTTGGGATTACTTGTTCGCTCTCCAAATCATTATGCAACTCGGACATTCATTTTTTACGCTCGAACTCTAAATTGTTGGGCAATGTGAAATTTCATAATTTTTCTGGACTTTCACGCATTTTATTACGAATTTTTAAAGTTTCTTGGCTTCACGAAGTAATTTCATTTCATAGCATTTGTCTTTTGAACACTGTTTCCTAAATATTTCTAGATTGTTGAGACAAAAAGTCATTTTCCGAAGTTTTGATGGTTTGATTTTTCAAAGATTGGGATTGCTTGATTATTCTGTATGGGCCAAAAATCCTGAGCCAACTTTAGAATGTCTTTCATTTCAGGTGAATCCTCCGTACTACGTACCGCTCGTTGAAATAGTACCAAGTCCTTGGACACGAGCAGACATTCCTATAAAAACGAAGGAAATAATGACGGAAATTGGCCAAGCGCCAGTCGTATTGTCTCGTGAAATCGATGGTTTCGCATTGAACAGGATTCAGTGAGTTTTTTTCTTCAATAATTCATTGATAATTGATATCGAGTCTTGTAGAAAAGCTGAAAGAATACATGATGAAAAAATACAATGTAGGTATGCCATACTGAATGAAACTTGGCGTCTTGTCGCTGACGGAATCCTCGATGTCAAAGATGTGGATCTAGTTATGAGCGAAGGCCTGGGTATGCGTTATGCATTTTTGGGCGCATTTGAGGCAGCTCACCTCAATGCTGAAGGTAAATTGACCAAATTTCTCAAATATTTTTCCACAGACATAAATTCCCACATTTTCGATGAAATTCTTACAAGTCTGCAAATCTTTTCTATCGATTTCGAGAAATTACTGCAAATTGAAGATAAAACTGCGTGTGGATATTAAATTAAAAAATGTGATGTCTGTTAAGGACCAAAAATATGAATGAACGCATATTCGGAATATTGGGGGCGAAATGTTCACAAGTTCTGATTATGTCACATTTTTTTCGTACCTGAGTCGGAATTTTCAAGTATAAATGACGATAAAATTGCAGGGATGAAGAAATACTGCGAATCATATTCCAAGAGCATTTACAACGTGAGTCAGACTTTCGGGCCAACGCCGAAATTCGAAGGTCCAATGGCAGAAGAGATTAGCAATCAGCTCAACGCGATTTGTCCATTGGATAAGCTGCAAGAGAGACGAGCCTGGCGAGATACAGCATTGACGAAATTGTCGCTCCTCAAAAAGGAACTTAACGGATCTACCGACTGAACTTGAAAATTATGTTGAATTATTAAGCCGAGCTACGAAAATTACTGTTAGGTATTTTCTGGTCCATTTGAAATGCCTGAATGAAATATCGACGTCTCTATCCTCGAGAATTTTTCTTCCAGAGTCGAAATTTTCAGCCTTTACGAAAACATAAATAAAACACTCAAAAATATAGTGGAAATATGCATGGGCATCCAAATCGAATAATTGAATCTACATAATGGGAAAAACCTTTGACTGAAATATGAAAAAAAAGTATTGTTCCCCGAAACGTTTGAGGATTTCCCATTCGTCGGCAAGGGTAAAAAAATTAGTATTTCGATATTTTTTAGTCTCTACTCTGACACGGAATGACGGCAATTTTCAATCATGAATTATCATCCACTATTCCTAGTAATCCACAATGAATTCAAGATGAAAAAACGGCCCTTTTTTCGTTAAAAAAAAATTAAAGGAATGAAATCAGTTGTTGAAGTGAGTTATCACTTTATTTTTTTCCCTTCCAAGCTTCACAGTAAGTTTATCGTTTTACTCCGACTCTGGGGGCGGATTTCGGTTGCATTTTCGAGATCTTTTGTTTTGGCGCTGGTTTTGCCTTGGCTGGAGCTGCGGCTTTCTTCGTCGCCTTGGCTGCCTTCTTCTGTTCTTTCGCAGCCCTGCAACACGATAATTTTGAACATTAGCAAAGTTGCTTCATTCCCATCCATGATCTTACCACTTTATTTTCTATTTTTGCTATTGTAAGGACCCGCAAAGCCAAACAGTGTAATTTTTTGTTTACAATTCTGGGTGAAGCAGCCCTTTTCAATTTTTTCTAAGACATTCTGAAATCTAACTCGATATTGTGTGATCGTGCCAGAGGAACAGATGTCTAATATTTCTCGAAGAGCTTATTGGGTCAATCTGACCCAAGGCTTTATTCAAATCGTTTTATTTCAGCGAAAATGCATTTTTCGTTTTTATTTCGTGGTAGGATATCCATTTTTTGCGGACGTCAATTTATTTTTCACGAAAACAATAATGAGATGCCAAGATAATCGGTGACGGACGACCCGGTAGTTACTCAGAGGGTCAACATTCGAAATGAGCTCGATCGGATAATGAGAATTTTCAGTGTTCACATCGAAGAATGCGAATCATGACGATATTTGAAAAACAATTCTCTTTCGACAGCACAAAAAAAAAACTGTGAGAGTCGAAAAACGTAAATGTCACTATCATTGAATTCATTGGTAAGGAATCGAAATTTCGAGCAAAGGCTGTTAGAAACAAAGAACTCTTATTTTGCTGATTTTTCATGGAAAAATATGGGAGGACTCACTTGATAGCTTGTTCTCTTTGAGCCTGACGGATCTCTGGTTTCATGTTACGCTTGGCGAGGATGTCCGAGAGAGAAGCACCGACGATAGCACGGTTGAACTTCTGAGTTCTGCGTGTTCTCCTCTTGGCTTGCTCCTCCTCCTGACCCTTCTTGTGCTTGCGCCTGTTAAAACGATGCAAAAAATAATATTAGAAAGTTGTCAGAACGAAGAGAAAAATATATTCGTAAAAATGTGTAAAGCGATCGAAATATTTAGTTGCTGTGGCAAATTTTTAGCAAAAGATTGTAGTTTACTTCTTTCTCGAAACAAAATCAATGCACATTTAGATTTAGCTTGGTTACTCTACATGAAATTTATTGATTTGAGACTGTTTGGCCTTTCCCATGGAAAGACTCTGTTGTGGTTGATACTACAAACATTCAAGTACGGAAAAGAATGTATTGACTCACCTGTAAAGGACAGTCCATGTCACTTTTCTGGGGTTGCGTTTCATCAAGTGAGCAGACTCACATTTCGAGTTGAGGAAAGTGTATGACTGTAAAAGAAAATTTGATATGTTAGGTTGTGTTTGTGGATTGTATGCTGGCGAGATCTGATATCCGGTGCACGTTGCTAGCATTTATTTCCACCTGCGCATTTTCTAACCTCGAAAATTTAAGATTTTGATTGTGAATAAACAAAAGGTTCATTCCACAACGACAAACACGCCGCTTAGTGAATTCCATTGACAGTTGAAACGGAAATAAATTCACAGGAAGTGTGTTTGTTAATTTTTATACTCATTTCGGCAACATACCTTTCCGTCAACTTTGACCATGGTCTTGCCATGGCCCGGATAAATTTTGTATCCGCTGTACGCGCAAAGCCCGATCCTGGAAAGATTGTTACATTATCGAACCACCTCAACTCACTAGTAAACACAATTAAAAAAATAATCGTAGTAACGAGGATTGCACGATGATCAACGGATTTTCTTTCGTATCACAAGCGCATTGAAAACTTACTTCATCTTGCTTTAGGCAGGAAACACTACGACGTACCCCTGTAAAGCGTACCGCCAAAATGGCCGATAAATATACTTTTCTCTTCCGACCGACGCGAGCGCTGTCTACCGCGCGTTGTAAGCTAAACTTCCATCTGCCCCAGACCGGAAACCGGTTTGCACGTATTTACGCGCCAAATTCAATATCGTTGATGATTATCTCTTGAAGAAGCACGACACAGGAGTTGTCAAAAATGTTTTTCACAGTATTCCCGTGCAATTAAAGAACCCACGTTTTAAAATATTTTCGAACCTTTTAAAAAAAAAACTCAAAGTTAAAGATCTGATCAAATCAAGTAGACGTGGCGTCATACATTGACTACAAGTTCCAGTTTGTTTATTTACTTTATCAACTAACAAAACGATTCCAGCGAACCGAAGGCTTACGATCATGAACGCAAGCATTTCTCCATTATTACCAAAGTAGTTCTGAACCGAGTAACTATCCGAGCAGTTGGTAAGAGTTGGATGAAATTTGGAAAAAAAAAAAACAATACACTGGAATTAATGACGACGGTGAATTTGATGAAGGGTTCGAGATTAAATTGACGATAAGAAATAGTAATGCTATTTTTATTTCATATACTAAAAATGAGGCACATAGCACTTGTAACAATTCATATTACACGCCTAGTCAACAAAAGTATGATTGACCCGAAACGAGTAGAGCAAGGATTATTTTTCTCTTCTTTTTATTATTTTCTCTTTCAATATATATCATTCGGCAACAATGAGTGCCAAACTCATTTACGTTCCGTTCCAGCCGGTGGCTGCCACGCTCCCCATCCCTCCTTTCCACATCGCTGTCACTTATGCGAATACGAAACGTGAAATTTAGATGTTGAAAATGTAAAAATGTATCGCGATTATTTTTTTTCTCTTTCTCTCTCCCTCTCTTTCTCTCTTTTTTATTATATATAAAAAACAAACTTATCCGTTTTATATACGTATACTGTCGACTATTGTCTATCTCAACGCGTTCTAGTGGTAATTGATTGATTATTTCCCATCGCATCGCATCTTTTGTAATAAAGCAAATATGGTACTCGGGGGGGCGATGGATTCAATACATTTTCCTCGTTAATGCCTTTAACTGAACTGTCGTCGTATCGGACCCAGGCATTGTATCCAACGTGGAAGGCGTCTGTCACGTAATGGCCTTTTGTAGCTTCTTTGCCGTCGTGATAAGTAACAGCAAACAGTTTGTACTGCCTTTGCTTGCGGGTCAGTTTTTTCGCAACGTTTTGTGACAGCAGTTCTGTGGATTGAACAAATCGTTAGAAACCATCGCAGGAGACAATATGGGAAAGTATATCAAGGCGGTCCAGCGGTTGGTTACGCTCCGTAGATCCAAAAATCCGGAAAAGTTATAATTGAAAAATGTATCACGGAAAATGGTAGGATCTCCAAATGGAAAGGTTTTGTCGTATTTTTCTCGATTGGTCATTCCGGGATAATTAATATTCTGTCTTTGACCTTGGACAATTTGGTTGATAAAGATTTTTTACTTACTGCCGTCGAGTTTTAAATCTATTGGGAATCCTACGCGCTTAAAGATCTTCGAACATCCATCTAGTTTATAGTCGAACCACTTCAAGTGCAATATTAGAATAATCGGGAGCTCTTCGAGCAAAACTTGTTTCCACGCTTCGATCTGTTGCTTCGTCTTACTGCAAGTCATACCCTCGACTTGATCTTTACCGACCAGTATCTCCAGAGCCGCTTCTACCGACTCCGCTTTCTGTAATGAAAACTTGACGTTAAAACACGGACGGAAAAACAGTTTGGGGGTTTTAATTCGTCGTTGACCTGGCGAAGGTTACCTCAATGTCAAGTTGCAGTGTGAAAAAGGGCTGAACATTATCGGTTGTTTCGTCCCCGGTACGTAACACCCTCGATCTTAATTGTCCTCGGAAAATATCGGATAATGGTGTGCGAGCAAATTCAGTGCATCGTGTAATGGATCCTTTGTTCTTTGGGCCCATCACCTAGAAAAAATGTTCTCTCTCAACACTTTTCGTACACAGGTCGACTCAGGCCTTATTCTAATTATCCACGAGACCACGAGTCAGCCACATTTTGGAAAAATCTGTAGCCAGTTTGGTCGATGATGTACCGTGAGAAGGATTTTACCAAGATCGATATATCCCTCAAATTTGAGGTAGGACTTTTGTCTCAGGGATTTTACCGTCAATCAACATGAGCCTAAAGTTTGCATCGACGCAATGCCAGGAAATGAAGAAAAAAAAAAGATTTACCGCTTTTTTAATTTATGAATCCATTCGTAATGCCCAAAAAGGCAAAAGGCAATTTAAGGAAAAAAAAAAAATTCGAAAAAAATGACGAATTATTTTTTTATTTTTTTATTTTGTGGCATTGCGTCGATGCAAACTTCAGGCTCATTCAATCAACAACGTACCTTCCATCCTTCCTCAGCGTTGCTAAAATTTACATTGGACTCTGCAGGATTGGGCACGTTGTTATCTTTCGACTCCGCATTGACTAATTTCATAAGCTGCAAATGAAAATAACAAAATAAGTTATGAGCGGATTAAATACTCAAACATTTTTGGTGGATTAATTTCTGTTGCAAATGATAACCATTCGACTGTCCAATTCGTTGAAGAGCAGAGAACAAGATCTGTGAATTTTTTCTTTGACGTACGAGTGAACCAAAGGTATCAAAAATAAATGACATTAGTTGGAAGATTTGTTTGTTATTGGCCAGATAAAAATTACCTCGAGCATTTCGTCGCTGATACCGTTCAACAGGCAAGAAAGAAACTCTTCGGCATCTTCTTGTCGACCTTCAACGGAGAATCCACCAGCGCATGATGTATTTTTCAACATTGTATATACATAAGAAGGCTCAAAGGCGACCCCGCATTGAACATCAACAACGGCAGTTTCATCGCCACGTTTTTGACTTTTGTCTTTTCGTGGCATACGCGCGGCCTCCGAAAGAGGCGTGAATTCATGGACGAATCGGACCCTGTAATGTTCGAAAAAATGTCCCCGTCAAAATAGAATGAATTTTAAAACTTCTTCTATAATGTCCGCAATGATCATCGACGAGCTGGACTTATCCTCGAACTTACTCACATATTATCGATCAAGGGAGTTGACGAATTTTTCACTGTGCTTTTGGGATGTGGCAGTGCCACGAGGAGATTATAGAACGGCGGACATGCAAGCAATGCTTGCAAGATACTGTTGATATAGCAGTAATTGCTACGGTTGGTGAGCCCTCGAGGTAAAAGACTGACAATCTGTTTCTCCATTTGGTACTTCAACAAAAGTTCTTAAAAAAGAAAAAAAAAATATTGAAATATAAAAAAATATTCGATGAGGGCTTTGTAGAAAAAATTCATATTTCTACGAAATTCATTATATTTGGGTTTGTTAAATGAATGTGAAAAAATGTTCACAAAAAAAACTAATTTCCGGATTCTCAACGAACAAAATGTCTCGAAAGAAATTTCTGTCGTAATCAATGTTCTGATTTAAAATCTCGCTTCAAGTTATGTTTGGGTTTTGGTTTCCGATGGATGTTAACGACGCCATTTTTTTCACCAATTAAAAGATGTAACGTTAAGGCACTATAGTGATTATTCAATACTTCACAAACGTCAATTTCTATTTCGATAAAATCCACGTTTTGGGTATTTGAGATACGTTGAAGTGGAAGTTTTCACGCTTATTCATATCTTGTAAGGAAAACTGACATCGATTCAATTTCAGATGCTAAACGAGGACATGATCTCGATACCGAAAGAGGTAAAACCGTCGATTGTCAAACTCGAAGTTCCTCAAGCTTTAAAAACGATTTCGCGAGATTCTCGAAGAATTTCTGATTTAAAGCACAAACTCAAATGACAAAATGCGGATTGTTCATTTTTGTGAAATGTTTATAAAGGATAAAAGCTTACCACCCATTCTGAAGACCGCAGGATCATTCAAACTGTTTTGCGGAGTTTCGTGCGTAGTTTTATTATCGCCCCATGGAGAAGTCTCTGATGTTTTAGCCGGGATCTCAGCATTGCTGCGATGCGTGGTAGGCCCGACATTATCGTTACTTTTAGGGGGTAGTTCTGGAGTAGAAATTTTGGTAGTGAGAGTTTCAGCAGGATGAGAAGGGAAATTAATGGGAGGTGCACCAGCGACGGTTAGTTTAGTGATGGGTGTCGGTGGTTTAACATCTCCCGGAGTTGGTCCAGTTTTTTTGGAGAAGAGAGAGGCCCACGATCCTTGAGCTGGGGCGCTCGGAGTTGGAGGAGTGAAAACGGCGGTGGTGGCGACTGGAGCTGAAGGAGCTGTAGCAACAGGGGTGCTTGGGTTCTCCACGCTCTTAACCACCGGTTCTTGGATAGTTTTCGTTGCGGGAGCGACAACTTCGTTGTGCTCGGCTGTACTTTCAATAACTTTAACGGTTTTCGTTGGAATTTCAACCGGAGCTTTAACGGGGACAACTTTTTCTTCCCGCACGACGGAGACTTCTTTCTCTTGAACGGCAGGCTTATCTTTAAGAATAGAGTTCGCATTGTTGTTGAGATTGTGAGAAGCACCTGTAGACTGAGCTTCCTTTTTTTCCTTAACATCCTCGTTACGATCATTTTTGACAGGATGAGGTTCGATTAATTCAGTCTTAGGCTGGCTGATTGTGATTTTTTGGTGGTCCGACGGTCGTGGTGGTATTGGGACTGAATTATTTGGATTGGCAACGTTAGCGTCACTGTTGTTAACAATTAGAGGCTTGCCAGGATTTCTTTTTGGAGGTTCTACGTCGTTACTGTTATTGTTGTTATTGCTGTGGTTTATGGTCGAAGAATGACGAAAGGGTGGTGGCGGTACATCGTGTTGCTGATTGGCTCGTTTATCGTAATGCTTGTGGAGATTTTTCGGACCTTCCTGATTGTAGTAAGTCGTTTGACCGGTCGAATTACGCATGTATTTAGCGTTGTTTGTGGAGTGCGAATGAGAGGCGTAATTCGACGCATGATGGACGTAAGTTTGGTGGCTGTTGTGGTGCATCGGTGGACCTTGCGAATAGTTTGATGGCGAGCTCTGTTGGATGAAAATTGGCGTTCCAACTGCTGGATGAGACTGCGCCACGATACCTTGGACCGGATACAATCCACCGGAGGGATGACAGATCGGTAAAATGTGACCAAATTGGTGCTGTCCCTGCACTATGTAACTCGTTTGCATATCGTTGCTTGTATTTATCTGACGACTGTACGTATCGCCACCCCGCTTGCCACCGCGATTCCGCAGACCTCGCTTATCGCTTTCGCGACTCGGTGGTGGACCTTGATTCATCAGTTCCGGTTGGTTCGATGAGTACATCGGCTGCGCTGGTCCGTACGGTATTCTTTGCATATACGAGTACGTGTTCGGATCACCCGCTGCACTCGTCCCATATGCGTTTCCCATCGTCGGAAATTCGCTCATCGGGTACGTCATTTGCGCATATTGATGATTCGGTGGCATCGCGGCAGTCATCACCGACGTTGGTTGCTCGTACCGTACCTCGTACGCTGGCATTTCTTTGAAAAAAGTTGCAACTCGAGTTTATTCTCAATACATTAGTCTCCGTAAAGAATTACAAGTAACTGATTCTATTTTTCAAATTCTATCAATTACCCCAGTTCCGTAATTCTATTCTTGTGTCCAAATAAAATTTTCAAGTATTTTTGTACTCGGAAATTATACATATTTTTTTTACGTTGCTCAATGGATATCCATTTAATTCTTCAAAGGCCAAACACTAGACTCTTAATGAGGCTGAAGTTTGCATCGCGAAAATGCAACGAATTTCTGTTTTCTCTTGAGCAAAGCTGATGATTCTCATTCAATATTCGATAACGACCATAAAACGATCTATACAATTAATGGAAAAATGATTTTTTCACGGATCCCATCGTTGCAAACTTCAGTGTCTTACTACGGAGGTTTACTTACCAAACGACTGCCACTGAGTCGTATCTTCCGCCGGGTTTTCCATTATTTCCGTCGTTCTTTCGTACTCCTTCTCTCCGATGTCCCATGGTAACTTGAGACTGACCGAACTTGTGTCTAATCTAAGTATTTCAGCGAGCTCGTTCTTATCCGCTTCATCCAAGCCTTGCAGATCCAGGAATGAAAATTTTGGCTGGAAATTCAAGACAGTAATAAATGGTAACTGGAGCAGATAGTTAGTCCGTATAATGCATCGATTATCTCCATTATTTTTGAAAATTGGTGCACAAAAATAAATCCGAGTTCTCACTCCTTTTACCTGAATTTCAGTTTTTTCTGAAACTACGTCATGGAAAAATCTAACTTTTGCATACTGGACTCTCAACTAAGTTCAAAATTTAATTTGGATCATTATTCATAGTCGGTGCAAAGATTTAGAGACAGTGAACCTGGGCGAATTACCTGTAAATGTGACTACATATGTAACGGACATTTTTCATTCGATCTCAGGGTGGTGACAATTTCATGTATCAAGAAAAATATTTAATATCTTCACCAACCTTCACATTAGCCTCTTTAGGTCAACTCGAGCAATATTCACAGAATTTCGAAGTGTCTCTCAGAAACTCTGTTTACCAACTTAATCACTGTCTCTACATTGTATGCTTAAAAATATTGTGCTTTTACAAATCCGAAGATTTTGGTCTATGAAATCATATTGTTTTGACAAATAAACAGGAGAATCTAAGTCGTTTTTCCATTGAATCAACATCAATACCATTTCTGTCCATTTGATATTTTTTCAGTCAATTCTTTGCACATTGTTTCTTTTTCTTTAGCATTTAAACTATAATTTGCTTTCGTTGATTGAACAATTTATCTGAGTATGCTTTATCATTACGCAAGAAACAATATTTATTTGTATTTATTTCTGTCCAGTATGAGAATAATGTCGGTTAACAATGTTATTTCCCATATAAGTAACTTATATGTTAGGTTAGGATTGAGGAATGCAGCAAAAAATCTCTTTTTTATGCATAAACTTTTTCAATCCGTTAACCTTGAAATACAAGTAAATTATTTCGTATTCCTTGTGTAAAAAAAAGGTTAACCTAATTTTTTTGATTTTGTATAATTAATAGAAAGAATTATAGCACAAAGATGAAATGAATGAAATTCCAAGAATGCAAAAAAATTCAGTCAGCTACTATAACTGTATAGTCTATATAGTCAATATATACTCTATAGCTATATGATGAGCCATATCTATTTGTCAATATGGGTCAAATAGAAAGAGTGAGAAATGCGAAAAAAAGAATTTCAATGAGTTTTTAGATCAATGGGCAACTTTAATGCAGATCGTTGCTTTTCTTTTGGTTTCAAAATATAATGACGAATATGAGGATGGCAAAAAAAAAATGGGTCCAGCCACATTGAGCAAAGATCCATCGGAAATTCCGTGAATGTGAGAAAAAAAAATCGTAGATTACAAATGTTTATTGAACGTAGTTGAGGAAAAATCAATCGTAAATGAAAATTGTGGAAAGTGTATGTATAATTAATGAGGCTCGAGAAAAGACCGGCATTTTCGGGATCCCGAGTAGCAGGAGCCGCAGTGGCAATGGGGAGTTAACAAATTTTAATCAAACCTAACCTCAAACATATCGAATAACTTTGTGATCGTAAAAAGACGAGAGTATGAAATTACATGGGTAATGAAGATTATTGAACTTTTGTGGTGGATGTACCGAATCTAATTGGTCATTGATATTAGTGGACATAATCGTATTTCGATGTGAAAAAGGATATCGGTAGTGGGATTGATATGGTTTAAAACGTGTGCGAGATTGAGCCATCTCGAGGCTGTGCGAAATGAAAGTCTTCGATATCGATGTCACGTTCAGCATTAACGAACACGTTGTTCGTTTTGATATGATAAATGAAATATAAAAATAGAAGGAATCATCGAGACTTGCCTCGTTTCTAATATCCATGTTGATGCCCATACTTGGTCGAAAAACATCAAAGGTGGATTTAGCCGTAAGAGCATGGGATTCCGAAGTTCATAGCCCGTAAGTTGTAACACACGTCCTTATACGCTACACGGAACACATTTGCATTAAACATTTAACAATACAAATGACTGTCGATATTACAATGTTATCTTAACCGTTACACAAATATATTTTCATAATCGGTCATGTACCACCAATGTGGTCAATGGGGGAACAATAAAAATCACATATACGAGAAAGAACAGCGACGGGAGAGAGTTTACGACTGCGAGACACCGCGAAGTGCGAGATCGGGGATCGCGGATAAAGGCGGAGAGTCACCGCCGCCACGACCAATCACGGCAATCACCGTGCGAGGTAACGACAACTTTTCGAGTTTTCATGCTTCGATATCCAACCTATAGAGGCGTTAGGTCACCGTACGTGGCGCCAAAAAACAATGCCGAAGCGCGCGAAATTACAATTCGCGAAAAATATCAATTTATCACTCAACCCACTTCGTACGCACACGCTAACCAATTTTTTAGCTGAAATTAATGCACATACCTTTTCAACATATTCCGCGGACCAAATTATATGATGCCACTGCCTCATATGCACTTGTAGTTTCGCTCCTGAAGTTGCATTCCCATAATTCACGAACTTGAAAAAAATCAAGAAATTTTTTAGATTATTTTTATTCTCGAGACTCAGTAAAGATTTTAATAATTCCTCTCGCCGATTAAATCGATTGCTATCGCACAAGATTGTTCCAAATATATCAGACGAGGACACGAACAAATAAACAAACTCGCAAATGCATTGCAACAATTAGTTCGTGTATATCTTTGTATTTTCAATTTAACAATAATAACTATCACGAATGGTACAATTTTGGTATTTAGAGTGCTTATTACATATTTAGATGGTGGATATCTTATTCTATCAAAAGTTCAACAGTTCATTAAAAACAAACCTTTAATAATAACAATTATGCCTTACGAATAATCTATTCCGTGAAAAACGTTGGTTCGTTTGATAAAAATGTGTTTACAATATTTGCCTTCGATAACTTCGTATATCGAGTCATTCCGTATGTACACAATAAAACTCAGGTACCATAACAAAATATCTACATCATAAATACTTGGGAGATTCGAAAGAGAAGTTGTCACATGAATTCGATTAATGTGATCCGAATGAATTTCATTATGAAAAAAACGTACTTTCCTATTTTTATACAATTTGATACAAAAGTTGGAGAAAAATAAACTCTCAGCTTTTATCCCGTGTCATATACACAGTGTGTAAACGTTCCTGAGAGTAAAATCCCAACGTTGGAAGACGAGAAACAGAGTGCTGAACAAAAGAGTTGCAAACTCTATGGTCATGTTAGATTCCAAAATCAAAAATAAGAACTTCTTTCGAGTTTTCTTTGATCGAGATTGAACGAGATCTCCGCGGGAAACTCTGTAGCAAAGAGACGTCGACATAGATGGTAGAGACAATCCTTCTTGCTGTCCCGTCGTCTCTTTGAAATGATTGAGAGTTCCGAAAAATCCACTCAATCAGGCACAAAAAGATTGAGAGTGAAACGAAGGGACAGAGCACCTGCGCATGGTACAATCAAGAGGATAAATTCCCAAATAGGGAAAGGCTAGAAATGTGGTAGGCAAACTTTTCCGGCAAACAGTTCAGAAATAACTGTTATCCATAGCGCAAGGACAAAGAGAATGTAGGAAATGCCAACTTGATGAGAATTTGGCAACTGATACGGTTGTCCTCCAATCTCGTCGATATGAAATCCCATCGGAAATATTACCGCCGCTAAACAAAAGAGAACCACTGCAAAGAAAACGGAGACATGTCATTTGGCGGAAATGTAAATTGAGCCTTTTACATGGTGAAACATTCGCCTACGCTACCAAAAACTACAGTGGAATCTTAACCCTTCGAGTGCATACACCCTATAAGTGCATATTGGGTCAATCTGACCCGAGGAGTTTTCCAGATCGCTGAGGTCTAGTAAATATGCATTTATGGTTTTTTGTAGAATCAACGAAAAGAAAAAATGGAACGCGAAAACATTCGCTGCCATTAAATGCCAAACAATTCAACACGGAAAATTGTTGGGGTCAGAACGACCCAGTATGTACTCGAAGAGTTACACCGCACAAATCTAAGGAACTGTTTTTTCGGTTTTTTCTAGAGTAACCTTCACTCTATAGAATTATTATTTACTTAAACACTTGAAAAAATGAAAATCGTCTTTCTCAATTTTCAACTAAACAACCTTTGCTGAGATGTACTTACTTGCGGTAAAGCCGACCCACCGAGCATAAGGAACTAGATGCCGATCCCAGTGAGAGACAGCCAATAGTATAATCGTGGTTGTTATCAATATGCATCCCATGAATATACAAACTAGAGCCATTAACCATTCCGGCTGGAGATCAGGCGTATAACATACTTGTGGTCTGTTGTAAAGAGTCATGCATGACCACATCAAGCCTAATCTCGTATCACCTGAAATCGGATAAATCAAATCACACTAAAGTTATTAGCCTCGAGGTGCAGTAAAAAATATTTTTCGTAAAACTTGTTTTTTAGTTTATTTCCTTTTCTTTTTTCCCTTTTCCCCATTTTCCTCATTCCCCCGAATCCCCCATTATCACAATTCTTATCCCAATCTTGTGTTTGGGTAGAACGATCGTTTTATTGTCCAAACTGAATATTGAATAAGAGGCCTGAGCTCTGCTCAAGAGGAAACAGAATTTCGTTGCAAGCAGAATAAAAAAAAGTTGCAGTTTTTATCGCGAATTCATGCAAAATTCTAGAGTTCCTTTCGAAATCTTTAAGTTTGGGCAATTGGTGTAGAGACGACATGAGTGATACTTTACGAATGGTCGTAAGAAAAACATGGATTTTGAGTCAGAATTTTTAGCTTGTCAGAATTTGAATAGAATAATGATAATGCGAGACTGTATTCTGTGGAAGTATTCATCGCAATTTCACGTTACGAAGCTGTTGCTACTCATCCCTGTGTTCATAAAATCACTGATCCTAACCTCACAAAATGATTGCAAACGGAAAAGTTGTTTTCATGTTGATCCAAATTAGCAGATTCGATGGCTAAATGGTTATACTTTTATGGGAAAACTTACCACCAACGTCGGTTATAATCCAATCTGGCATCGCCAGACTGACAATAGCGAATACATCAGCTGCGAGAAACAGGGTGCCTGATATTACAGTCAATTTGTCCATTTTATTCTCTTTACGAATGTAGTAAAATGCATTTGCAAAGTTTATTCACACCGCTGTTGTTCGTCTTTATTGCTCCCTTCGTTATTTGTTCTTCTTCTTTTCTAAAAAGCAATCGAAATCATATGCCAGAGAAACGTCAATATTTGTCCTCGACTTTTCAACATTTTTCTTTTTGCTGCACTTTGCTACACTATATTTTAGAATATTAATGAATTCAATCAAGTTCGTGTATTGTTACGAAGTGCTTAGATCCTGCTGCCTGCTGCAGCTCTTACGCAAAAGCAAGCAAAAGCGAAGCGAGACAAGCAAAAAAACTAGAAAAAAAAACATGATCGCAGAGGTAGTGCCAACTAGTGCACATGTTGCAAACTACGGATACGATTTCGTGATTACAAAATGGCTGTCCTTTGATTTTTAATCGACCGATATACCCATGTGAGTCAAGAAGCGGATTCATTTATGTTAAATATGTATTATTTGGACGTCACACTGTTAGTATATCACTGTAAAATATTAAATATTAATTCTTTAATTGTAATTCATCCGGTGTCAAGGTTCAATTATCGCTTTCCAAGAGACATTCAAAGCTAACCTATAACCCAGGAACGATACAATTTTGAAGTCTCCGAATGAAATAAACGATATCAATAATAATATGTTGTTTCATCATCTTGCTCAATTATGTCTTTTTTACTTCAAAGGACTGAAAACGAGTGTCACACTCCCATGTATAAAGACGTCGATATGTTCTCAATTGTTTTTCAACTAACCTGTAAACTTGTACTCTTTCAAGAGTGCGAGCTGAACCATTCCATCCGTTGTCACAACTCAGAAAGAGAGTTTTCATAATATTTCATTTTCCTTTCTCACAGACAGCTACCGGAACAGCCAAACCGAGCAATTAGTCCAGTTTTCCTCAAGAAGCATGTAATGCTCTCATTGAAACGGTTATTCGGTGAAATAGGAGCCAAAGCTAAAGTGGACATACTAAAGTACAAGCCGAACGAACTGCGTTTTGTGCTTCGTTGCCAAGACAGAGATTACGTGAGGGTAAGAGCATCTTTGAGCTGTGTCAGCGACTACGAGGGACAACAGTGTTTCTACGACGTTAAAAGAGCGACTAAAAATCTACTGTCGCTGACATCAGATTCTAGAACATACAGCCACTAAAGATCTTGACGGAAATAGAAAATTGAGCATAGAAAAAAAATATTAAAAAAATCATCATCATGCCGACAATTCGTCAAGAAGGAAAAGACACGATAATATTTGCTTCGAAGGAAGAGCACTCTGTACCAAGTAAAATAAGCCTCCCAGAGCCTGAGCCCAGTCCAGGATTATTGCTGCCGAACGGTGACATCAATTGGAACTGTCCGTGTCTCGGTGGAATGGCAACCGGGCCTTGTGGGGTGGAATTTCGCGATGCATTTTCTTGCTACCATTACTCTGAAGCAGAACCAAAAGGCTCCGACTGTTACGAAGCTTTCAGAACAATGCAAACATGCATGTCCGAGTATCCGGTCCTCTACGGCAACAGGGAAACCGATCTGGATGACTTGGACAGCCCTGAAACAGATTCGAGGACCGATCGAAGTAGCGAAATCACCGGCACCAAATCCGATAATAACGAGGACAGTAACCAACGTGAAATAACTAATGCATCCAATAGTTCTAAAGGCCAACTCGAAAGAACCACGGACAAGTAGAAACGCCCTTTTGCATACTCTGTCCGGGGCTCCGCTAGTTATAATGTTTCTATAAAAATAGCTCAAATGTTGAAACAATCGGTCACACGTTTGCAGAGCCAAATCAGGGTTATCGATCTGCAGTCTTTTAAGAGAATACGGAAAACCGTTTTCCTGCTCCGCAATGCATGGAACGCCATTGAGAGTCGAACAATGGGCAGGGAGGGGGGGGGGGGGGTAAGTCTCGTTAGAGAAAAGAACGTGCAAGGGTTGAAATGGAACGGACACGATTTACATTTCAGCGCAAATAATTATAAACTTTAAATTCCATTGGTTCTACGAGTTTTATTTTACTTTCACGAAAATGCATCCAAATTCCGCCATCTCAATAGGCAGAAATATTCCCAACTTGAAAAATTGCCGTTGACTTTTAAAAAGGCAATTTTGTATTAACGAAGAGAAAACAAACAACTTGTTTATACTTTCTTTTCGAACTGTTTCACGAATCGGTAGAAATTCTCTTGAAATGTAAGCACGAAACTCAGTGATTGTTTAATTGTCAATATTGACTTAATAATGGACGAAGCTCCGTGGCAAAGTTTATACGAAAAATTGGAGTTTTCCCCTCTTCTTCGCACCGTGGACACCTGTTATGATTGCTCAGTGAAGCTTTGTGAAGTCTTACTGTTTTTTCTATTATTGTGGAACTACGAATTCGTTGTTTTCCACTATGATGTGAACCAAATTTATGTCGCACTTCAAAAGACGAGAAAATGTAAGTGCTTTTTCTTTTTTTTCTCCAATAAATCATTCAATCGAAATCTGCTGATGCTTTCGAACCACATGCAGAGGTCGTAGCCTCGAATCTTATCACCAAATGGACAACGATCAACAATAACCATAAATATGGAATTTTAAACCCTTCCTTAAAACGGGCCGTTTGGCTCTTATTCGATCGACGTCGTCGTTCCTTTCAATCGTTTATTTAATACGCATAATATTTTTATGGTTACGATTTTTTTCTTGTTGACAACGGGGTTTGTTCGCTCAAGGTGCCTCGCAGTGAATTTTTCCCCTCGACCAACTAAATCTTGCCGGTTTTTCGTTCTTTAAGGCTTTGAGGAATTTCTGAAAACCTTGAAGGTTGTATCCCTTCTATATGACCGGATATTGGATCAATCTGACCCAAAGAGTTTTTCGAAACGTATAATATGCGTTTTTATGATTTTTTATGCATTTTCATTTTTTTAACGTTTTTGTAGTGAATTATCCGTAATTTATGGCGATTAAGTGATTTTTGGACGAAAATGGAAATGAACACACTATCAAGTCATTGAAAATTGATTAAAAAGTTCGCCTTGTCTTTCATTGCAATTGCGTACGATGATTTTGCGTACGATATGCGTACGATATGCGTACGATAAGAGCTCCACCTTTTTTATTATTTTATTTGCTATCTCATTTTGCATCGTTGCTTGATCACATTCACTCGAATATTTACCCCGATTATTTACTTCATCTGTACGACGTCAACCCTCGGAATAATTGGATTCCTCGACAGGTATCTTTCATTTCGTCAGACGCAACTAGCATGAAAAAAATATGACGAAACACAGAATAAAGAATATATCGACTTCTATTCCCATAATCGTGATCGACCAATAGTTCGCCTAGTAAAAATCCTGCTGTTATATATTTTATTTCGTTGCTGAATCTTTAACTGCCGAAATAAAAGTTGCACGTTGTTTTTGTTTTTCTTTTCACCAACATGCAGGGCGGTCTAATTTGTTTACTTTTTCTCGATTCTCGAAACATAAAGAATCTCGAACAAATACTTGAGTCTTTTTTAGGTTGCCTCCATTTTTTTTAGAAAACAGTTTCGTCGCATCGATGTAGAACCGTTCGGCTGGACTTTTCGGAAAATGATGTCGGCTTTCAATTGCTTTATTTTTTTTTGTCGAGAGATTTTCAGGTTTCAACGCTCAAACGGTACAAAAGGGTTATCTGTTTTTATTGAAATGTACTCGAATTCATCATACTCGATCACTCCGTCACCTACGTCTCGCAAACTTAATAAACATATTGACTGAAGAATGACGCACATTCGTACAATACGTGAGAAGGAAACTATGCCGCTTCTGTTTCACGCGTCAAGTTATGTGTTTACGAAATTTCTAGAATTTAAGGTGATCTTCCAGCTGTGCTGTGGGTAAATAAAATCCTCCTTGTTGTTTTGTTCGAAAGCTCAATATTTCATGAAAAATACTCGGAATATAAAAAATATCTGAAACCGACGAGTGCTTACTCTCTCGATAGATTGCTTTAACGTTTCAAACCGAGATTGGCCAATAATTTGCCCGCCTTTACGATTTTATGAACACGAATTGCAGTCTTCTCGAACTTTTTGACTCTTGGTCTATTTTGCTGCATATATTTACAACTCGATGTATCGTTTTCTCGTTGAACAAGGTTTATATATTTGCCGTATTGCTGCCGCGCCATTGTTAGAACGGGTTCGTTCTTATTTCTCGATTGCTCCGTTGGAGCGCTGAAGCTCAGCTCGACGCGTCTCGAACGCATGAGTATATATTTTTCATATGACGACCAAAACGTCGAGAATCGAGAAGCTCTGGAATCGAATAGAAAACGGCAGGCAGGACAGAGAAGAGGAAGAAGAATAAGCGCGTTGAGAACGGGGCTTGAGGACGCCAATGGGATATGTGAGTCGAAGGGGGGGAAAGGGATTCGATGGCCTGCCAACAACGATGAATACGATGTCTCCCAACCGACTGAACCGACAGTTAACATATATCGCGCGTGTCGGTGTGTTCTACCACAAAAGATAACTTTGCCTAACGTATTTGTAGCGTCGACATTGACAACATTTAAAAAAACCAAAACCCACTAACGTGCGATTCTTCGAGTGCTGTGACCATGGTGAGAACATACAAAAAATTGTGCTGGACTGCTCCGAAACACGAAAGGCTATTGACCATACAGCCACGAGAATAAGAGAACGAAAAGAATAAAAAAGCACCTCGTGCTCGTGGAATGAATTTGAGATAGCGGTTTACGGAAAAAAAGGAGAGTGTGTTCGTGTCTAGTGCGTCAAAGATTTTCTATTTTCTATTCGTCTTCTGGCATTTTTTTATTTTTCATCAGTTTCACGTCTCCTGTTGACCTCATTGACGATTTGTGACACGCGATTTTTCTCATTCAACTCGCTAGTGAATGTGTGTTGTGTATTGAAAGTGTTCCAAATGTGCGGATTAATCACGATACACATCGACAAATACGCGTGGAACATACAATAAATACATACATTTGATATACGCGTGCTGTGGGCACAATCATGGTCATGGATCCGAGAAAACATAAGCCGAAGGAAAAGAGACGGTGAGTTTGATGTTGCGTGTCATAATGATTAGTAACAATCCAACCTCAACAAGACTAACTGTCGCATCGTTTGTGTGAATTTTTGAAAGAAACATCATTACTCTCGTTGTTATGAAGATTCGTCACACGTCATCAAAAATTCCTCTCAACGATTCGATCGCGTTTTTTATTCCTCAAGAATTTCAACAAACTTGTAGCTCTCCATTTGTTGCGGGCTCACCTTGAACGGTCAGTTTCGCGAGAAGGTCTATGCGTTGATCGACCAATGAACATATGTTTAAATTTTTCTTTTCTTTCCGAAGGTCACAGATATTTATTTCAACACAAAATAAAAAACAACTATTCGATAAACAGAATTTACTCGGGACACGTAACCTCTCATTTATTCGGAGACGCAGTTTCCAAATTCATTCTTTTATTAATTACGATAAAACTTGACAATATGTCGATTATGAGTCGAAGTTAATGTGATAACGGTATTTCCTCGATATCCAAGATCCGGAAAACCTGTTTTCATTTCTATCAGAAATGTGCCGCTGGATGGTGAATTCCGTGATATATCGACTATGACGAAATTAGCACTCGTTTCTCTTTTATCGGCTCCTCGAATATATATCTAGGTGTATACATTTTTTGTATAGATATATGGTCATCGCTAGAATAGGCATGGGTTTCACTTGTGAAAGACAAAAAACGCGTGGTCGATGTTTTTCAGAAGGTACGTCAAGGGCGTCCTCGTCAAGCGTCTCGACGCTAAACGATAGACAATAACAAAGGGTTGGCGGATGACGACAGCGATCGTCATTAATCGCACTTTATCGTACGCTTGACGATTTTATACTTGGTGATTGCTATTTTCAAACGTGCGAACGATTGTTGCTGGAGAATGATCCTTCCAGGGGGACATGTTTTTCCTTTCACTAAACAAACTATTCCAACTCGAGCTTTCCTATCTACGGTTGACGTGAATTGACAAACTTCTGATTTGCAAGGATTTATCAAATCGGGAGATTTTTTTCGTCATAAACACTGACTAAGAATAAACGGGGCAACATAAAAAGTTCCGTTATTTTGGTATCCGAGGGAGGGATGGAGGAGCTTAGTAACTCTCACCGCCTCGAGCGATTCGGAAGCCTCGCGAATCATTATATCTACGACGAATTTCACGTGAACTTTCCATCAATTATTCCACGACATTTTTTATTCGTACCAATTTTTTTCTGTGTCTCAATAACGAAATAGCAACTGCGTTTTTGAGCTTTTTGCATTTGAATATTTTTTCGATTCTTTAGAAATCGGGGAAAGCCCTCCGGACTGTATTTGACTCTCTAATTCTCTGTCGCACGGGGGTGGTACGTGGCAACAGATTCCTAACCCCAAATTCTTGCTCGATCTTTCGGAATGCCATCTGCGCTGATACGAAAACTATGACCGAGACGGTAAACATGCACTCTGGTTCATATTCGAATCTTTTCGTGCACTTTCACACAGAATAGACTTTACAAAAAAATAATAAATTCCGACTTTTAGTAAAAATTGCGAAAGCATGAAAAAACGACAAAACCAGGTTCGTTTTTCATTTGAAGTGAAATCGTCCGAGTCAGTTATATATATGTGCTGATAATTTCCGAGTAATCGCAGCCCGAATCGACAGGAAAGACGAAAATACAATTTTGCTTGTTTATTACAAAGAAGTCTCGTAGAAAAAGTGGTATGAATCGAAGGGCTGTAGGTTTCCATGAAAAATTGAACGTGGAATCTCCCTTACATATTTTTGCTGCTCAGTCCAAGTGTGACACGGATAAAAACGTTCAAAAAACATCGGCCCATTGTACGCGTTCTCTCGTTCGGTTCTTCGAGAATCGCCGAGCATACAGAGGCAGTTTTCTTGCTAATGATAATAATAAAAACAATAATAATAATGATTATGTTGATTTATCTGAGTTAGAATGCCGATAAAAAGCGAAAGAGACATGACGACGAAAGCTCCAAAACAGCTGGCGCGTAGCTCTAGTGTGGAGGTTGGACAGTGGCTCTTCTATCGGTTCATAGTCCAACTAAACGGTATTTTGCTCATGCGCGTCCGGAAGCAACAAACCCACGAGGACGTGAATACTTCTTGCATCTAGATACGTCGATTTAATTGCAGATATTTCTTTTTTTTTCACCTTGCTATTGAGTCTCGTTGGATTTTGCGGCGCAGATTCTAAACCAGCACTTTTTTTTTCCAACCCACGCAACGCAAAGTTCAAACTGCCATTAGTTAGATAACATGGCGACAAATGACTCTGTCATGTCTATTTCTCAAGGATATAACTTTCTGTTGTAGATATCTTGAGGAAACTTTTATCCTCATTGGTACATTGAATTTATTATTCGTGTTCAAGGTCACCTTGACTCTAGCAACGAATCGCAACGCAGCTCAACGGCGAATATATATTTCGTTCGTGGAAATTGATCGAAACACACTGATCCCAGCAACGCGCTCTATCCAAACAATTTTTATCGACGCTTTCAGTTTTTTCGAATTACTTTGCACTCTCTGCCGACCACGAGGCACGAATTTTTGTTGATGACTCTTCGCGAGATCTTTGAGTAGAACCATTTGGATACAAATTTTACGTCCCGCCCTACGATCGGAACGAAAAACTTTTGTTTTCATTATCAACTATTTTCTATGACCGTGGAAAAAAATATGACACTCAGGTTCGCAACGTTCGGGTCCAACGAAAAATACGTTTTTTCATTAATTCTTTCTTCAATATCAAAAACCATAACACTTTTCGTACCGATTTTACATTTAGATCGAAAAAACGATCGTTTCATTGTCCTTACCGAATATTGGATGAGAACCATGAGTTTCGCTCAAGAAAAACCAGAATTCCGTTGCATTCGAGCGATGCAAACTTCAGTGTCGTAAAATTTTTTCAATCTTGTTCAAATGTTACCCGACTGGTTTTATTTATGTGTCAATAATTTGACCTCGCGGTAGAGAGTCCGATGCAGCCGGAAACGCCATTCCATTTTTTCGAGTGGCTGCTGTGTGAAGAGACGTTTGGTCTTTGCAGCAGCGTTTTATACCGCCCGTTTATTCAAAACTTCGTCCTTACGTACTTTTCGATGTGCCTGAAGTTTGCATCGACGCAATGCCACGAAATGAGAAAATAAATAAATAAATAAAATGATTCGTTCCTCTTTTATTTCATGAATCCATTCGTGAGGTCCAAAAACGGCAAGAAACGGATTAAGGAAAAACAAATCGGAAAAAAAGTGACGAATCATTTTTCTTTTTCATTTCGTGGCATTGCGCCGATGCAAACTTTTCAGGTTCATACTTTTCACCGACTCTGCCAATGAAAATCATTAAAAAAACGTCGTGCGACGAGTTGGAATTCGGAGACTGAACCACGACTCGCAAAATTGGAGAATTTTTAAAAAAATATCATAAAAAAACAGAAATTACGTTTATTTTATTTTATCAGGGCCATGAGTGAAAAGATTGGCTGTAATATTTCAATGCCATGACGAAGCATGACAAAAAAGATTCCCTCCGTCCCAAATGGTAGCTCGACATGAAAAATTCTCCATTTTCCAAGCCCCCCATCGCTATAAATTGTTTTGACACTCGATAATATAGAAAGAGACCCGGAAAAAATAGTCGCCATTCTTCGCATGATTAATATCGCGAGTGGGTTCAAAACCGTATGAGGAAAATCCAAAATTTATTTCGGCTTTTCATTTAACGATCGAACAGAGAACATGGTTGATTTGAACAAAATCAAAAAATGAATGACTGCTCGAGGAATTAATCTCGTCAGAAATTCGAGTGCAATTTTAGCCGAAAAATAAATTTTTTAGAACGATCGTTGCATATGGAAGATCGTTAGTGACGTTCGAGATATCGCTTTGGCCGCGATATCCGAGGAAAAAACAACGTCGCTTGGAACGAACCTAATGATGTGGAAACTGGAGCGTCAACGCTGTGAATTTTAAGTAACAATAAAGAAATATTGACGCCTGCGATGATTAGGAACGTCACGATCGTCCTCGGAGTTTGCTGCGAACAATTGATGCATCTGTGTCTGTCCCAATTGTAAATATTTGCCATTTTCCGCTTTTCGCCTTTTTTGGACCATCGCGAATGAATTCATAAAATAAAAAAGCAACCAATCCTTTTTTTTCTTCTTTTTCATTTCGTGGCATTGCGTCGATGCAAACTCCAGGCTCATCAAACTGCGGCATTATTGTATCTGTTGAAAGTATATCAATGCAGAGACGTCATACGGTTGACCAGCATTTATTAAGCCGACGAGTTGCCTGCTGGAGTTTCCGATTTTGCGATCGGCGCACGAGCCGCGACCATCAGGCGCCTGGCGTCGTTGCCATTACTATGACGCTCCCGCGCGCGTAATTACGCAAGTCTGAAATTATCGTCCACGACTTGATGCTAGAAAATCGCATAGGAATACCAACGTTTGCTTTTTTCGAACGTTCGTTTTCTTCTCGATTGGAACTTTACATTCCAAAAGCGAAAACGTGGCTGCTTTTCAGTTTTTCTTCGTTGGCTACGAATCGTCCGTTTTGCCCCATCATTCTCCAAATTTTCGAGAAGATGAGAAGGCCCGAAGGTTTTTTGCAAATAAATATGGGGAGAAATAAATTTTATGTTTTTTCCCATAGGCAGTCCATGGGGATTCAATTTTTCTGAGAAAAAAAAAATAAAAAATTCCATATGCCGGAGTCGGAATAAATTGACAACGAAAAATGTCCAATTTTTATTCTTTGTCCAGCTCGAAATTGCAATGAATAATAACAGAATGCAGATTCATGGGAACCGTGATTTGGAAATTATTTGCGAGAACAAAAAGAACTAGTGATTGCTCGAGTTTAAATTCCGAGAAGAAAAAAAACTCCCAGCCATTTTCGTTGAGTGACGAAAATGTCGTCATTTTTAAAATTCCCTCAAACGAGCATATTTTTCGAGTCAAGAGGAAAACGCAAAGTGATATTTCTCTGCGTGGCTAAAGCAGCGGGGATAACTGGTTAATTATAAATATAGTCGTTGGATGAGTCGATAAGATGAAGTTCGAGTGGCAAACGAGATGCTCCGGGCAAGAGCCAATTAACTGTCGTCTCGCGTGGTGGGAGAATTCTACTCGTTTCCTCAACTCCAGACATTTTTTTATAATTCGATGTGGTCAACTGTTTCTTTCTAAGCACCAAGTTTGGGATGAAATTCAACACGATATCTCGAATATTAAATGACACTCAAGTTCACAGCGTGGAACGAAAAATACTTTTTCAATTAATTGTTTGTTGAGCTCCAAAAACCATGACGATTCCCTACCGATTTCCGTCTTTGGATTCTAAAAAAATATTCTTCTATTGTCCGAGCACATATTGAATGATAATCTTGAGATCTGTTCGAGGAAAAAACGGAATTCCGTTGCGTTTCTACGATGCAAACTTCAACATCGTCAATACGTATATTCCATGCTGATAAAAAATGAATAGCTATCGACACGCGGTTTTTAGAAAATCCATGATTTACCTATTCCCCAGGAATGACGAAACGATATCAGCTGCAAAAATTCCACATTCTCATGAGTGCAATCGTTGGTACGACGACGAGAAATATCACATGGAAAAAGCGATTGCTTGGGCCTGAGTTTTGTTTCGATAAACTTGAGCTTTCTCCATATTTTTAAATGGGTTCTAAGAAATTATCGTCCATTGAGAAACATGAATAAATCATGATGAGTGTCATGTGATGAGTGAGTCGAGATAATAACCATTCTGGAAAAAATACACTTGTTACGAAAAGTGGCTCGGATTTAATTCGAAGAAAAATCATTCTCCATTTTTGCCCCGAAGCAATCTCCACATTATTCATTTCAATGAACCTAAATTTTGATAAACACCATTTTTTAAATTAATTATCCAAGTACTATTGACCATCGTGGTTTTATTTCTATGTCCACGTTTCCTGAGCATTTCCTTAGAAGGCAATCAAGTTTGTCCCCTTAAAAGCAACGCATTTCTTTTTGTATTCATTTGTTTCATAATCCGTGGTTTCATACGATGCCGAAGTTTGGATCGTTTGAGTGCAACGAAATTCTCTTTTCTGCCCTCCGGTTTTGGGCCTTTTCTGGCCTGGGTATGTAATAGTATATTAGGGCAGAAATATACTATTTGTCTTGACCAGATTTCACGATCCTTATTCAATATTTTTCGTGAAGAAAATAGAACCATCTTTCGTTTAGACCGAAATAAAAAATCGATACGAAATTTGTCATGATTTTTTAAATGAAAGTTTTTTTCTTTGGAGCTCAACGTTGCGAACTTCAGTCTCATTGGTTTCATTGAAATTTTCTAGTACATTCAGTCTACAAATCACTGAGAAGTCTCATTATCGTAGGCGAGTACATGAGCCTGAAGTTTGCATCGACGCAATGCCACGAAATGAAAAAAAAGGATTCATCACGTTTGTTATTTCACGAATCCATTCGTAAAGGCCAAAGAAGGCAAGAGGGCAATTAATTTTAAAAAAATCGAAAAAAAAGTAACGAATCTTTTTTTTTCATTTCGTGGCATTGGCGTCGATGCAAACTTCAGGCTCATACGAGTACTGCCTTCAAATGCTGTGCTTTGTTGTAAAATAAGGTTGGTGCATCCTAAACGATGCAAACTGCAACGTCATTCGAGACGATAATGCTTGTAACTGGTAATCCAATCATCAAGATTCATTCTTCTCTTTATAGACACGCGAATGTGCAGGGTGTTCCATTCCGAGCATTTTGCATTGAAACACGAAAGACGGAGGCACGAAAAATGGCATGCATACAGTTTTTTGTTTGGATGGAACGGTTTCGGGGGAGAAATTTGTTGATAAAAAGCAACACATGCAGTTTCTAGGTCAAACATAATCATCGAGACGATATAGATAAGAGGAGGAATGGCATTGAAGTGTGCAGCGGTCTGGCGCCTCAATATTAATATTTCAGTCATCTCAGTCGAGTTAATTTTGTGCTCTATCAAGTTTTCGAGTCTCAGGGAAGTAGATCGACCAATCTCAAAGACTCGCATTGGGGTTTCGAGTTTTAAAGAAAAGAAAATAATTCCTGGATATTGGGAGCAACTTAGAGCTCCGTAAATACTTGGATGATGAATATTATTTTAGTCTCTTCGAGTAATTCGTTTTTTTTTGTCTCCAAGTTGATGCCTCAATGAAAAATCAACACCCGATATAAGAGAAGATATAAATGGACTTGAAAACGTTGGATTATCTTTCGTACACTCACCAAAGGTGTAATCACGTATTGATGCGTAAAGACTCAATCAGAGTGGTGTGGAGGCCGTAGATATGAGCATGCCGAAGGGGTAGACGGAAGTTCGTTATCGATGTACAAGTTACGCGCGTGGATAAGGATCACTCACGTGAAATCACAGATAGGACTTGGCTCGAGAGATGGTTAGTCTCAAATGAAAATACTAAGCTGAACAGTTGAGGCGCGGTCTTCGTCTTGTAGCGTAAATTTTGAAATCCAAGTAAAATGTGACAGTCATCAAGAGTGCAGGGATTCCAATTTCTTAGAAATAGGGGAAAGGTCTTGAGTGTTCCGGACACGCTAGGGGTTTTTTGTTTGTTTCTATTGGAAAATCGCGTTTCGTCGAAGGAAAATTATCAAAAATGCCGAAAATGAAATAAAAACGAATTGAGGACGAGACTGAAAGAGAGAGAGAGAGAGAGAGAGAGAGAGAGAGAGAGAGAGTAACGCACGTGAGAATAAATAACTGGACGAGAGTATTAATATTGACGGAAGGCCCGAAGATGAATGTTAAGAGTGACGAAGCGATGTACCATGGGTACGTTCACGATCCCGTGGCGAACGGTCAGTTCGGTGGACAATTGCCGAACAAATGCTGGTCAACGACGAAATGTTCGATCGATGTCGAAGATTTGGCAATGTTTTTTGGAGAAAATCGTGAGCCCCGAAGCGCACAGAGATCAAATACGAGCGTGAATCATCGCGTGTACAGAAATCGTAACGCCCAATCTTCGTCGACGAGGAATTTGTCAAAGCCTTATGAGTATCGAGATTCGAACAATGGATCGACTTATGGGAACGGGAATAATTATTACGCATGCGAATTCGTCGGGCGTTGTTATCAGGAGTGCGAACAAAATAATGTCTTTACATCGATTAATTGTCAGGTGGAAAGTTCCACAAGGTTACCGAATGAAAACGGCATGGAGATTGCACCAAACACAAACGAAACGAGAACAAGAGATTTTGAAAATCGTTTGCCACACGGTCTTGGTTTACCCTGCACCGAACAACAATGGCTCGCTTGTCCAGCCACAAATTGTCCAATTTATGATTGTGTTGGCAATCCGGCTATCGATACAAATACATCGCCAATTACGTTCAATCAAAATGGCTGGAACAATCATCATGACATCACGTACTTTGGACCTGTCCCACCCCCGTGTATAATCAACGAGCATCCAGATGCCAATTTTCATCTTGGTTCTCCTTATCCCTCTTATTATTCACAAAGCCACGAAGAACGAAAATATTTCGAAGATTTTCTGTAAGTCTCACGGTCTTTTTCTCTTTTTGCCCACTTTCATTTCCTTTTTCTCTCAATTCCAAAATCAGTGCTACCGTCACCCATCATTTTTCCTTATTTTCAGTCTCTATTTTCGTGTTGAAATTACTTTAAACTCTGTGCCGTCCACCGGCTGTTAACTTGCGACGTCAGAACCGACAGCCTTTGTTCCGATTCACTTCTACAGTGAAAACAATCCAAATTACGTGATTTATGACTTTCAGTAAATTCCAATGTTCCTTCGTAACGAACACGTTATTAGCAAATTAATCAATTCAATTATACGGTGTTGATTAAACGAAACGCCGTCGATAAACCAGAATATTAATCAAATCACTTGTTTCGTATAAATTATTCATATAAGCATGAAAGTAAGTGCGATGGATTGTGAAAAGTATTACGTGTGGCTCGGAAATCGTGGGCGTTATATAATCTTACTTTAAGGTGATCCACAGTTCCATGCTCGACAAAAATCCGGCTGTACGTTTCTTGGCAGGCGCGCTTCGTACATTAAAAAAAAAAAACTACATGAATTACTTGTTATTTCCTGGTCGCCAGAGAAGACCGAGTATCTTTTTTTCTTTTCTCGAAACATCGAGAGTGTCGAAGAAAAACGTGGATCTTTGCTTATCGGTTATCTCCCTTGCCCTCATGCAACTGATGTATCGTCTTCAGAGCTACTTGAGTCAAATCAGGGCTCTAATGAAGGTGGACGACGATGCGTTCTCCTTTGGAAAGGAAACAAAAATTTGTCGCCACGCGTTTGTCGAAAAAACGATCTTTTTTTATTCCCATTGTTTTTCCATGGTGCCACAACAATTGTATATCAAAATGAGCCTGAAGTTTGCACCGACGCAATGCCACGAAATGAAAAAAAAAAAAAAGATTCGTCGCATTTTTTTCGATTTTTTTTTCTTAATTTGCCTCTTGCCTTTTTTGGACCTTACGAATGAATTCGGGAAATAAAAAAGGGACGAATCATTTATTTTTATTACTTTTTTTTTCCCATTCCGTGGCATTGCGTCGATGCAAACTTCAGGCTTATATATATATCAAATGAGAATGACAAAATAATAATAATAATATTATTATTATGGCTTTTATTATGGTTGCCGTCGTTATTGATATGTCGTCCATTATGTATTTTTCAAATATTCCCATACTTCGAATTATGCACTTGGAATAATGACAATCCATTTTCCTTTGTCCAACATGGTGAGGAAAATATTTTTCGATTAATTCGAATGCTTGAAGGTTGGAAATGTTAGAGATTCGTTCGAGCTCTCATGTTGCGAGCCTCAGTGTTCGTCGTCGTTTACAGACTGTTGGCTCCGATATCATTTATATTTGAACTACTTAATTTATGATAATCGTTATTTTTTGATTTAATTTCCAAGCCTCAATTTTGGCGGATTAAATATTTTCGTTTGATCAAGAAGCAGGTTAATATTTATCATTTAAACAAGTCGCAATTTGTTCTCCGAATGGCAAACCCTAACAGTAATCTTGTTGACCACACGATTCTCTGATTTTATAATGGAACTCGAACGAGCCTAATGTCCCAATGAGCCTGAAAATCAATTGAAGAATTCTATTGCCTCGTGTCATTGAACTCGCGATAAGTCATTTTTCGAGCGAAGAAACTTCATTGAATTAAATTACGTTTTGAAATTCATATAAAAAATGGTTGGTAGAGTTTGAGCTTTCCAGACCATCAGAGACGTGACACACGCGCCGTCGAGTCTCATCTTTGCACGCGAGAGTATCAGTCTAATTGGAACTCGATCCACACGTGATATATAACAAAAAAAATGTGTTCCATTCGCCTGAGTAATCTCCATGTTTCAAAGCCAGTCTTTTTTTTTATCAAGAATGTCTCGAAATTTCTTTATTCATCCAAATTAATTTATCCAAATTAACTCCCAACGCTGTCGAGGAAAAATCTTATTTTACATTTTTTTTACGATCAAAATATCGAAAAGGGTTCTCAAAAAATTGTCATGTTTATTGTACGGAGAGAAAATTTTGCGTTGCGACAGTGTACGCCACGCTACTGCTTCAAATTTTCTTTGTTGATATAGTGACAACAAATTTTTTTGCTGCTGCAACAAAAGTTTTATGTCAAATGTGATCTGCCGCAGGAGCAAAGAACTGTTGCTCCAGCGGCACGGCATTTGCTACTTCAACAAATCTGTCGTCGATTTGTATTTTTCGTTCTTGTAGCAAATATTATTTTGCTACTATAAGGAAAATTATGCTATGGATGCTTAAGGCTTTGCTGTTATAACTAAAAGACACTTAGCAAAGGATCTTTTGCTGTTACAACATCCCCATTTCTCTCCGTGCGCGAAGTTTTATTTTAAAAAATAATACGAAATATGAATTCTACACTTTTCAATCAAGCCTCAAATGTATTCGTCGATTTTAATGTGTTGAATTTTCTTCGATTCATGAACAAAAAAAAGTCAAGCGATCGGAAAATTTTTCAAGCTTTCGAGCTCAATGAACATCAATTAAGAACCGACTGCACTCAATTGATGAGATAAAACGATTTAACGATGCGTCTCGCTGGTCCGTTTTTACTCGACCTGCCGTTCATTTTTTTTTATCGTTTCTAATGGATTTTGGTTATCGATTGTTTAACAGGAGTAATGAAAAGCGGAAAGAAAAGTCGAGAGATGCGGCGAGAAGTCGACGTAGCAGAGAGACCGATATATTCACAGAACTTGCAAGAGTTTTGCCGATCGCCCCGGAGCAACCTGCTCATCTGGATAAAGCGAGTGTCATGAGACTCGCAATTGCTTATCTGAAAGTTCGCAGTGTTATTGATGCTCGTAAGTCTTCGTTTTTGTCTATTATCAATGTCGTTTTCTCAATGTCGTACTAAATGAAATTTCGATTTAACAACAGTGGAGGAACCGGTCGTTCCATGTCCCTCATCGGCGGGAATGGATTCTGATTTCCCAAGGGCACTCGATGGTTTCATGCTCGTTCTATCGAGCAACGGTGACATGGTGTATCTGTCGGACAACGTCAGCGATTACCTCGGCGTTACACAGGTTTGTAAACAAAAAATAGAGCCACGAAGGTGCGATTAAAACTAATGAAAGAAAAAAGTATCTAATTTCAGGTAATTTGCCAATGGACTTTTGATCCTCGTAATAATCGAGATAACTAAAAAATATAAATTGAATTTAATCTTCGAATTATCGCAACGTTTCTATTTGTACAGCTGGAATTTATTACGAGCCAAAATTTTGATTACCTCGATAACCTTACGAATAATATCGTTGTAAAAACAATATCAACTATTTTAAACTTTTTTTCTCGAATTATGTCAATTTCGCACATTCCCTATGATGCCCTATGAATTCAACTAAATGGATTGTCACTTGAAAACAGATGGAAATGATGGGCCAGAGCGTTTACGAGTACAGTCACCCGTGCGATCACGACGAACTGCGCGAGTGTTTGTCGATGAAACCGAGTGACGTCAAAGAAAAACGACCGTGCAACTTCTTCCTTAGACTCAAGTGCACTCTTACCAGCAAAGGAAGAAAAGTCAATCTCAAGAGTGCATCTTACAAGGTAATGTGATAAAACATTTTTTTTGCCCATTTTTAAACGAAACAAAGTTGCTCCTATTAGAGCACTCGTTTAGAACTTGTAGAAATAAGAGAAAGATATTGCTCACGAGATAAATTAATGACGATACAATCGGAGCGACCTGTAGCTTGAAATTTGTTCGAAATATTACAATTACCATCTTTTATCGTGATGGTATTATTTTTTTTGTTTGAAAATTTAGTCTTGAAGAAGGAAAGAAAAGTATTGCCATCTTCGGGCATACATCCAACCCCATTATTTTCATTTCTAAGTTTCTAACGAGCTTTTTCATTTTTGCAACAACAATTTTTGTTACTCGTTCACTTTTCGAATAGTTTTCTAAATGAACCTTTGGCAAGGATCGAGAGTAATTTGTCTTCACGAAACGATAACGATAATTGTATGAATTTTAGGTAATACATTGTACTGGGCGTGCGATGGGAATGTGCGAACCGAACATCGTTGAAACCGATAACGAAGGGTTAACTACCCGGGACGATGACTCGAGCGAATACTCCTCGAAGGAGGACGACGATTCAGAAATTGTTACATCCAACGCGAACGGCTGCACGGGCGCGTCTCTTGTTATTGTCGGATCTCCGATACCACATCCGAGCAACATCGAAATACCCCTGGGACGACAAACATTTTTGTCAAAGCACAGCCTCAACATGAAATTTACATACGCCGATGAAAGGTGAAAATCCAACCAAAAGTTCTTCGCGTTCTTTTCAATTTCCTGGTTTTGTGAACCATTTTTTTTCTGAAAAAACAATGATGGTGGTCCGTTGGCTGAATTCTATTCAATTAAATATGATGCCGAAGTTTTCATCGTTGGAAAACAATGAAGAATGAATTTGTTTATTCATTATTTTCATTAATTATTGGGAGCGCTCAAAATTTTTAAATTAATTCTGTTTTTCAAAAAACACAAAAACTTTCCCATTATTGTTGACAAATACTGTATGAAATTTTTTTACTCTGCCATAAAAAATAAATAGTTTTCGTTGCATTCCAACAATGCAAACTTCAAGATTGCAATTAAATTAATTACATGTTCGTGATCTGCGAAAATAAAATATTGTCGCTAAGAGAATCGATGGACTTTTTAGATTGGCTGAATATCTTGGCTGGGCCAGCAACGAACTTCTCGGTAAATCCGTCTTTGAGTTTCATCATGCTCTGGATAACTCGGCTCTCAGTAAATCCTTCAAGTCTCGTGAGTATTTATCATTAACGAAAGTATTTATCATTAATTGCAAAAAATCATACAATCGTGATTTCCCTTCGTAATTTTCATTTTTTTCACAAATTGCATTGACCTTGTATTGTCAATTCTTATCATTCTTGTTTTGGTGATCCTACCAGGAATTTTCAATCGATCAAAGTTGGCTCTGTTATTCCGTCCGTTGTTTCATTGATCGCGAACGGATTTTTCGATACTTTAATCATTCGATTCCTCATCAAGCAGAATGTAGTGCTAGCAAGCTTTCAAAAAAATTGGACAAAGTATGTAATTAATGGATAACAGGAAAGAAGAATATTATTAGGAATGTTGCGGGAGGGTCTGCATCCGAGTACCAATTTATGTAACGATGACAAACCACGTTCTGTTTCGTGCAATGTTCCATAATTCCCTTAAGGGTCTCGTGTCATTCGCATATGCCTTGATATAAAGAAGCAAACTCTTCATAACAGAAATTCATTAATTTGTTCACATTGAGCCGAGAGCCGGTAGACTTTGCGATTATATATTTTTCTTCAAACATCTACTAAGGGCAAAGAATCCTGTGGAAGGTTCCATATCCTCGGGATGCAACATTCGGTCCGGGCACAAGAAGCAATAAAGAGGGAATGTCATGAATTTTAATATGAAATAAATATTTTACGGATTAAATATTTCTGGTCGACGCCGCCAACTTGAGCGTCACTGGACGCTCGTTCGATTTACTCGAAAATCTCTAGTTCCATATTTTTAAATTGTTTTGTGCTGAGGAAAGAATTAAGGTCCCTTCCCACATCGGTAAAGCGTTTTCCTTTAAAAAAAAAAAAACCTCAGGCCCAATTTGTTTTTGCAAACATAATTATTAACCCAGAATTGAAATAATTTTTTGTTATTGTTTTATTCTCCGTGCAGTATTCAGCAAAGGACAGTGCGAAACAATGGCGTATCGTTTCCTGAGTAAAAATGGAGGCTACGCTTGGGTCGTGACACAGGCAACGCTGATTCATTGCTCGAAACAACAGAAGCCAGTCTCAATCGTCTGCGTCAATCACATTTTAAGGTAATTTAAAATTTCAGGAATTTTCGTTGTCGCTAAATTTTACAGAATCCAAATAAGCAGAGGAAAAATGAATGAATCTTGCTGACGCAGTCGAAATCGAGAATCTCAGACACATTCTTTTTTTTATAATCACCGATTCGACTCGGGTTCCCTTAGATTAATAGTGGCTCGCGTAGTTTTTTCGAAACGCGATAAATTTACGAGTCGCCAGAAATAGAAGGAGGAACAAACATTCTGCGAATTTTCTCAAACTCCTCAATCGTTCGGTTTCTTCAACTTTTAGGAATTTTATCGTCAATCGTGTATTCAAGCCTAAGTGGAGAGTTTATGTTTTTGGCGATTAAACGGGGAGGATCCAACTTTGCGATGTGCTTGTCGGAAAATTGAGAAAATCACATTACGCGTAATTTTGGAAATAATGATTGGGAGGTTCTTGAGAAAAGCCTAATCGAGGCGTAGCTCGCACGAGCGAAAACAGGAAGAATTGGCTGATTCGGATAACGAACTCTCCTCGTAAAACCGAGCACAAATTTCGTCTGAATTCTTTCATTTGGTCCCGCGAAACTCGAATGTAACAGGCATAAGATCTCACCGATTTGTAACGCCGTAATGGCTCGCTCCGTTTCCTCTTTTTTTTGTTGGCGACGCCAAATAACTGCTGTTTCCTTGATTTTTCCTAAATGGTCGATTATTCAGAATATCTGCATTAAAAATGTGCCATTCGAAATAAAAAGCTTTCCTGCTCCCTCGGTGTCTCAGATCCTCCCGGAAACTCAATCTACTGCGATGTAAGAACTTTTCCTATCTCGCTAAACACGTGCTATTATGAGGGACTCGAATAATCCGGTAGGGAGTGATTAGGGGAGGGATTCGTCGCAGTAGGAATGGGAACAATAAAAAAGGTCATGGAGGTCCTTGGAAATATATATTTATATGAATATTTCTGGGACACATGAATATAAATAATAAATAATTGGCACTTTTATCGTTTCATCAAGTTGCTTTGAGTATTTTCTTTCGAAACGAATAAATACGTTGAGGAAGATTCGGGCAACGGATTAATTGAAGAAAAACAAATGAGATTCTGTCTCTCGTTGAATAAATGGCGAGACTTTTTAAAAATCAGTCGATACGTTTTCTCATCAGTCGTTAATGTTTGATTTATTGATATTCCCGCGCGAAATAAAGTGTCAAGTTGAAAGAGACATATGTCATGTTTATAACGGAAGCAGGTAGTAAATCCTTCTGGTCTTGCCTCACCCTGAGGGGAAAAGAAGAAGCGTAGAAACTTGGATTGTGTGACGTCACGTGAATGGTTGCGAGGGATTTTTTTCTTTTTTACGCGCCGTCGTAGTATACCTACGCGGAGATGACAGGATCCCCGAAAAAGAGGGAAGCCGGGAATAGGAGGGAGAAATTCCTCGAGGGTACTCGGGGGATGGTCCCCAACGTTTCATCCCCCCCCCCCCCCTCATTTCACTGGTGAACTACGAGGAAAGGGCGTTATAACGTGAATAAGAGAAAACCGCTGAGAACTCGGAGGGAAATGAGAAAATGATACGGGTGCCTCGTATACGCGTGCGGATCGTCGAAAATTTCGACAGTCCTTGGTCAGCCGACCTCCCAGTCACTCCGCTCCTTCGTTGCGTGTTACTTTTAGGATATCTGGATATGAAGTTCGTAAAACCTTTCGACGATCGATTCTCACAGGTGTGTCCTGCGTCAACAACCCTGCCCTAAACAAAATCAATCAGCCATTTAATCGACAAGCCACAACACCATTTTTTTCGTTTCAAACCAACAAACCCTTGCTCATTATTCTTGTCATTTTAATTACAAGATAACGTCGAAGAATTTTACAGTGACCCATTCGTGTTTCTTTTTTTTTCATCCAACGAAATATCAAAGTGAGCCAGATTTTTTAATAGTTTACGGAAAACAATGTGTAACGAAAACATCAAAATTGTGTTATACTTATGACGTAAAAGTGACTTTAACTTCTGGGAATATTTTTTCTAACGGGGAAAGTGTCAATAACTCGTTGGTGCTCAATGCGATCTGAAAATGTGACGATAGTTGATGAATTTTAACGTCGATTATTTCTTCCAATGTTTTTCACGATCCCGGGAAATATTGCATCAGTGTCTATTCGCTGCACTATTTATCTTGCGAACTGTTCAATGTCGAGCAACATTTTATAATCGTTAGTGTTCTTTATTTCACTTTTTCAAACGTTTACGATAATTGAACGAATTTTTGTTGTTTCTCGATGAACTTGCCTTCGTGCAACTTTCATTTTTGTTCAATCTGGAAAATACATTGATGTTACACTCATTCTCAAGCAGAAAAATAATCCGAAATAATGTAACAAAACGAGAAGATATTTCACCGGAATTTCAAGACCTCGCAACTGTTACATCATGCAATTTAATTCAGTGCGTTCCGTTTTATTGTGCGTTTCCATCGTCCGGATGAAAACGTGAATATTACCAATGGAATTATATTTTGAGGAATAATTCACAGAAAACACTCTTCGAAAATCACATCCAGGATATTTTTATTTGCGAATCTGTGACATGATGCAATTTTTTGAAAGATTTATATCGTTTGGGATTCTTCAGGGAAATAACATGAAAAGACGTACATGTCCCCTATTAAAAACAATTAAAAACAGGCCGCGAGTGATTAGACTGGAAAGGGAAAATTTGTGAAATAGCGTGAATTAATTATCTGGAATTTTGGTGAAGGTGTAAAAATAATAATTTTTCATGAAATTCTGGAAAAAGCTTTCATTGACACAGATATTGATCAAAGCCTCAGGGAAATTTAAAGAATGATGGCTCGATTGATCCCAAGGTTATGACGTATTTATTTGTTTGTCTAGTAAGGGACATAAAGTATCGTGAGGAGAAATGTCTTGCTGCGGTGTTGGGGGGGATTGAGAAGAGTGCGCAGGGGTTATTACGCCTCGGGCTAGAGGGGCCATCGCTCCCCCTCAGTCGCAGTTTTGCACGAGCACGTGCTGTTCAGCTCTGAACTGGGTCGATAACCCCTTCCTCCCTCTCCCCCTTCGCCATAATGTCTTTTAACCCTCCCAACTCTGGACGAAATCGAGAGTGAAAGCGAGAGGGAAATTCCTCCCGAGTGAACAAGAGGGAAAGTAAAATACTCTCAATCGATATTTGATATACGTCTGCTCAAATAATACAACGACCATTAATAATCCTGCACACAATTCTCTCAACGTATCGTTCTTATCCTTCCACTCTTTTTTTTCTTTTCATATACTTAATTTTCTCATCCACTGAGATTTTTTCCGAGATGTTACCGATGCCAGACAGAAATTACATAAAATATTTACAACAGTACGAAAATAGACTTGAAATTGATGAAGATAATGAAATTCGAGAACTATGTCGTTTCCGATGGGACTCAAACGTTATAAACAAAACGATACACTTTCTTGAATGCAAAAAAAACTCTGCAATTTTGGACTAAATTCCATTCAGTTATATTTTCATCCAGCCCATTGCTCAGTTTGCTTCCAAGAAGTTGTGTTTCTGGAAGAGAAACAAAAAAGAAAAAAATTGCGAAAAAACTGTCAGGATTTTACGAGGAGTCGCACAGGAAACGAGACACTGTAAATTTGGTGAAAAATAGTTTTATGTCGTTTGAGGAATTTATTATCCTCACTGATTTTTTTTTTCTTTCCGAGATTGATGAATTTTCCAAACTTAACAGAACTGAAAATCGGTGAATAATAAACGGTAAATATTATCCATTCGTTCACTGAAACATTGAGTCTTGGTTGGAAAAGCGTTCCTCCGACACTGAATAAATAGAGAATCAAAGAAATAAAGGAGGTTCCTTGCGGTAGTGGCAAATCTATGATAAATATTAAATATAAGGGTGTAATAGTGTGAGGTGAGCCCGAATTAGCTGTAATGAAAACACATTCGATGAGGAAGGGACGGGAAAGAATAGAGGAAGAAAGAAGGCTTGGCGAAACCGAAGCTGAAACTGCATAGTCTCGGATCGACAAACCGAGTTTCCGTTTTTTTGTTACACATGTGCCTAACAACTTCCAGTTTGTCATCGTAAACGCAAAATTTGTAGTTTAATGTCAACATTAAACTATATTCATGAACGTGAATTTTTTGATTACTCGAAACACAGCAAGTAAAACAATTTTAAGTAACAAAAAAGCGAGCTGTTCGTGTTGGTTCATGTCAAGTGCAAACAAAAAAAGGTTTCATGTTTTCGTCTCGGATATTGAGCACTCCTTTTATTGTTTTTCTTTTTCGGGTGGCAAGAAAGCTCCAACTCGTCAGAGTGTAATGTTCGCTCCCAATTTTCTCTCTTTTCCAAGCATAAAAGAATAAATAAGAAGAAGGTATTTTCTGTCCGGACCGATAATAAACAGACGCGCACGTGTTCTCGCAATAAAACGCACCAGAGGACTGTTCTGATTTCTTCTATGATTATTCTGCGTTTCTATCCCTTTTTCCTTCGTTCTCTTTCTTTCTCTCATATTCGCACTCCCCTCTTTTTATTCCGTGGATCACTTGGCAAATACCGAAATAAACTGACTTGTGAGGACAGTGGCGTCGAGACGCAGAGACTTTTTCACGGAGATTATTATCGTATGTACTCTGAGACGATGACCACGAACTATTCCACTTCACGAGACCCAATTCGTCCAGCTTTAAAAGCACATTCGTATTTTATTTGCCAAAAAAAAACGCACTCGTCAAAGCCACACAAAACGAAAATTCGTCTCCGTCCTTTCGATAAACCCGACAAGATAAACCCAAAATCGTTGCACTCTCCGATTAACCTTATCGTTCTTCGACAAAACACGAGTACGAAAAAATTCAACAAACGTGCGTTCACTTTTACCAAAAAAAAAAAATGCAGGATCTATAAAAAAAATGCTTTCTCGGTCTTTTCAATACAAATCAATAGCGTAAAAAAATCCTCCTCAAAAAAAAAACGAAGGCCCTTGCAAGTTTTGACAAACACTAGAAAACCATGTAGGTGATTTTTTCTTTCACGGTTTTCGAGCTGAAGTTGAAAACTCACGTTCCCTCTATTATTTCATACATGGTCCGACCCTCTTTTTTCTTTCACTTGTCAAACTGGATACCCAACACCTGCAGATCGAGCAGAGTGTATAAAACACGCTTCTACCCCATGGAACCTTATTCTACGATCTATCCACAGTGTGTTGACCTTCAAGTCCGAGTTGAAAGCAAACGTATAGGTGGTTGAAAAAAATAACAACAAAAAGTGTACTCATAAGTAAAATGCTGCACGCATCGTGACCTAAAACTTAGAGCATTCGAGTATTTTCCACGTATTTTGGTTGTTCATTATGTTCGACATTTGCTACGAAAAAGCTTCGAGAGTGACAATGCCAGAAGAACGAGTTAACGAACATAACGCCTCGGAGTTGAGTCTCCTTGATCAACAGAAAAAGGTTTGCTAATAACGCTCACTACGAATTTCTCAAGCTGTTGACAATAGCGAACAAGAATATGTGCGTGTGGGTTACGAGTGTCACGCACAGAGATCGAGCTTTATAAAGAGAACGAGACTCGTCGGGCACGTTACATGATTTGTATACAGAAACACGAGGCTATACTCGTTTCGCGGCCACCATATTGGTCATGAAGTGTGACCGAGACCGAGTGAGGTAGACGAGAGAAAAAGGGACAGAAAAAGAAAGAAAGAAAGAGTGAGAGAAGAAATCGAGTGTACACGAATGGGGAAGAGGAAAAAGCGTCACAATCGAGTGAGAGAGAGAGAGAGAGAGAGAGAGAGGGGGGGGGGGGAAAAAAAAAGAA